>DWQK01003514.1:0-11464 GCA_018231225.1 Noctuana stator | reverse complement strand
AGAAAGAAAGAAAGTCTCCTCTAATAGAGACCGCGTCTCGGCAAAAGGAGCATAGGTCGCCCTTCGGCCCGGTGGATTGATGGCCTGAGGAAGATAGCGGGAAACCGCTGGATCCATTGAGCACAGGACTGGACGGAGTGACGCAACTTTGGGGAAGCCCATGTCAAGCAGTGGACCTGCAAAGGCTGATGGATGGATGAATGGATAGCGGGTTACGTATTCATCCATCTTACTGCATCTCTGAGATAGAGATACCACTGGAGAGTGGTACGCACTAGTATACTTCCTGTGCAATGTCATTAAAGGCTATATGAAGATGTATGACCACACACCGTCACCATAGTAAAACTGTAGTAATATTTTTAGGTCGCAGTTCATAAATAGTGGCATTAAGCTTGTCAACTCTTATCAACAAGCAACTATAAACTAGATAATTTAATGCAATGCCATTAAAATTCTAATAACACAGCGTCTCACGATTAACATTCAGATTGTGTCAAGATCAATTGTTACAATAATTGCATAGTTGATTGGCCCTTTAATTGTAGGGAGTAGCAGAGAATCCTCAGTTATATTAAAAAAAAAAATAATTATGCCTAAATTATATCGAACAAAGTCAGAATTGTAAAACCATTAACGAACTAAACTAGACAATCTTTGCATATACTGTTTTAGTCTCTATTTATTGTTTTAGTTTCTATTTATTATTATTCAGGAAGAAGTATCTACTGAACATAATATTATACCTAACTGGTATGAGGGTATGAGGACTCTCTGTCACGTCACAGCCGTCAGCAATAGACTTGTTTTGAGACAGGTTTTAAGTGACAGGTCTATTACAGAACAATTAATAGTTTGGAGGACTTCGCAGTCTCTGAGGAGGTATTGATCCTCCCATATTGTTGTTTTGGTAACATTATAAGTAGCTTATATTATAATTAGCTGTGCCCCCCGATTTCACACGTGTTAAGAATTGCATGGCATGAGACAAATTCAATCTTGCACAACAGATCTTTAACACTCTCTCATAAAAACACGTTTCTTTATACCTATTGTTATTTGACTTTTGCCTTTTAGTTTCTAATAACAAGAAAAAAAACAATCTAAGTTGTATTCTGATCGGAAAAAGGTTAGTGACCCTTTGCTTGCTATAATCGAATAAATTATGTTTTATATAAGTACCTACCTACATACATATTAATAACTGCTTACATTCATTAATCTTTATATATATATATATATCTGCTCCTAAACGACTGGACTGATTTTGATGAAATTTGTTGTGTGTGTTCAGGGGGACTTGAGAAGGGTTTAGATTGACAATTTAGTCAGTCTTTTTGTGTATGATATCTACATTCATGAGGAAGGCTATCAAGCATTACTATTCTTAACGCGGGTGGAACCGCGTGACACAGCTAGTAATACTTATATTTTAGACAATAGTTTAAACAAAGCGCTTTGATTAAATTATCCTTCTGTAGTTTAATTTACTCAGTATTGTGTAAGCACACTGAAATGGCATCCCTAATTTTTCTTACTTATAGGCTTATTCAAAAACATTTGTTTATTTTTCACTATTGTTGCAATAACTATGACCACTTTTGTTAACTTTGTGGCTTGCAGTGCTCCTTATCTCTCGAGATCTCAAAAGGTTTTTAATTTATAAAGCGAATTATTCGAACGGAAATATAAATTGTTAACATTGTTTTGAACTGTATTTCTAATGAAGTTTCCTTTGCATTTGTGCAAAGCGTTTGTACTCGTATAAAGTTTTTGTTAACTATGCAGATAGTTGAAAATTCTCTCTAATTGTTAAATATCACTACTAACAAGCAAGCATCCGCCTGTTTGCTCGCGTGAAATTGGAAATTGCAGCATTTTGGTTTATAGATTTAGTTTAGAGTAAGCTCGTTTCTAATGTACTAATGGGTCAGAGAGGAGTCTTAGGTAAATAACCAAGTCACAAAATAGTATTCATTTATTGTCCTTGACCCAATTTAGTTAAACAATCACCTGTCTGGAGTTCGATTCATTGTAAGAAATTAAACAATTTGATAAGGTGCATTTTATATAAACACGCACTGGCCGTATCTCATTGCTGCGAATACTTTTGTTACAGAAACAATCTCAAAGTTAGAGTTTTAATTTCAATACTCGTACTTCCTAAATATTAAATTACAAAGCCGCTGTGATACTGATCGAATCGGTGACAAATTAGTAGAATATGTAGTTCCTACCAATTACGGTAACATATCCTTTGTTATGCTAATCGCACACGTCGCCGGGAAACCCACAGAATGTAGTCTAATTCCGTTCATTAGACTGTCCAATGAAGGCTGTTGAAACAACATTGTGCACACAAAAGCATGTCATGATAGTACTCGTATGATTGGCGCGGACGCTCGCTTTGTCTCAAAGTCACGGGCGGGTAAATCATGTCACTGTGGTAGCCTGGATGATTTGATCTTACTATCTGTGCTTAATTGAGATGACAGTAGCACGCTATGATGGCCGTTTTGACGTTTGTTCAAAATAATTACAAGTGACTTATTCTTAAACACAACACCACAATATTAAAATGCTTAATTGAGATGAAGTGGAATGCTATAATGGACGTTTTGACGTTCGTCAGTTCATAAAGTTTCGTACAACTGAATAACTATAACTGAAAGAGCAAATTGTTGTTCTTTATTGTCAGTAGCGAGGTGTTATCGATTACATTGTATTAGGTAAGTGTTGATTTCTAAACTATAATAATATTTATGGTCTAAGTAAATACTTAATATGAATATGAACATTCCGAAACGTAATATGCAAATGGTTCTGTGGTCGAAGGCATCTTGGTGTCATCATTTGCTTATCTTAACATTTTCCTTTTTAAAATTATAGTCACGTTCCTTTCTACGTAATTTTCCCTAACTTTTTGGTCTGTGGTGGACAGACTTTGCAAACAAGCGAGATCACTTTAAGGCAATAACGGTAAAACAATTATTTCTCTTTTCTCTATGAGAAGGCACGGGTTTTTCCCCACAAGCTGGAAGGCCAGGAGCATACTCTACCATGCTGCTGCTACATAATTATCTTTGTTAATAACCCATTTTTAATTACTCTAACTAAACCCAAGTCTGTATTCTCGCGGACGCACCTAGTGAAATATATCTACTGCTTTGGTTCCCGTCAAAACACATTGTCCATAGATAACAAATTACATAACTATATGTAAGCTTTTACTTTTTTCTACAAACAATTTCACGTTTTTACGTTGACTATTGCAACGTTGAAAATGCAACGATAAAAATTGCATTTAGTTAACCTCAAATCATTTTTATCACTAAAATTGCTCTCACTAATTGCATTCCATGCTTATCAATAAACCGTTATAGTTGAAATAGAAATAATAAGCTAGTTTGATCTCTATTGTAAGAATCATTGAGTCGATATTAGAATAAATAATATTATTCCATCGGTTGCTTGAACTTTTTGTTTCTCTGTATCATGGTATTTCCCAGATCCGCCTAGCAATTGGTCACGGGTCTTCTGTTCTAGTCTTTTATTTCTATTTATTGTAATGAAATGAACCTTTTCTTTTGTGGGTTCAACTTAGAGAGTTACATTTAGTTCGTAAGAAATAAACGCTTCGTGACTAACGGCCGGATAACCCTGTATTGTATGATGCTTTTTTTATAATTGCATGTCGATGAGGTATTTATAGTTGCTAGTTATATGAACCGACTTGATTTTTTTACTTCTTTTTTATGTTCCTTCTATGTATATTCCTTGATATTAAAAAGAACATCACTCCACATTTATTTATCTATAACTCGCTTAGTTTGTACTAACTGGTGCCTGCGTCTTCATCTGCCCAGGATTAGTATTTCGAGCAATTCACACAATATCTTTATAAATAAACAAACATCTACCTATCCATACAAACTTTTGCGTTTATAATATCAGTAGGATATGTTAGTACATCTAAGTAACTTGTACAGTTAGTACTGTACAAGTTGCTTAGATTAAATAATTAGATATTAATAAGGGTGTACAATCTATTGTCACATTCCTATTACAAAAAACTTATGTTTTCCTGAAAGTATAGAAAGTACTTGTAACTATGAAGTTAAGTTTCATCATACGATAATGACGAATATATGTTTTAATGTACAATAGTTTCGTATCGTGATTATGATAAAGATGATCGATGTTAAGTAGGCGGTGATAGATGTTGTTTAGAGAAACTACTTGATTTGTAAAGTCAATGTTGGTTTTTTTAATAAAGTGCGAATTTCTAAGTAAGACAAAGTAAGAGGAAAAAGAAATTTATAACTCGTAAAGTCGATATTTGAAGTATTCCATCATCGCTATTACTAGATTACTAGGATATAAAACGCTAGCAAAAAATGTCATTTAATTGTTGGCTCTATTTATTGTTATTGTTATAACAATCTTTTTATAATTCGAAGTAATAATTAATTATTCAAATTTAAACATACTTGTTACTTCGATGTTTTTTACTTGGACGTTTCTTATCGTTCGGTCTGTTTGTAAATCTAACGTTTGTCTCGCTAAGTCAATAAAATTATCATATTTTAGTATTCAATTCAAACATGTGCAGTGTGCTAGATAAAAGCTAAGTAAAGTAATATTTACATGACTATCGCTACTGTGTAGACTTTATAAGAATTTATAACGTCCATATGTTAACTGATAAATTAATAAAACATTTTATTTAATAAACACATAAATAACCATTAAGCAAGCTTGTGATTAATATACATCGATCACTAATAAACTAGATACCGCTTTTTGTTTCCGATTGCAATTTCGCCAAATGAATGGGTGTACTTTTCATGTACTCGCGATTGAATGCAAACATGCCATTCAACAAGATAAACATACTCGTATTTTGCTACCTTCTTTGAGACACTTTCCAATTAATGTTTTGTTGAGGATTGTGTATCTAATTTATTAGTGATCGAAGGAAATAGACAACAAGTAAAAATGGACTTCGGCCAGATAATGGATAGGTAACCGCTTGGTACTCATACCAATGTGTTTGATTTAACGGGTTTCTAAACAGAAAGTTACGACTATTGTTTTAGACTCGAGCTTGATAAACATTTTTATTTACATTTGGACTAAAATATTTGAGATTTATGTCGCCCACCAACGACGCATTGAAGCCAATGAAATTACAGAGTGGAAAAAATAATTATTATTCTTTCCAAGTAAATTTTGCTTGTTAACTCAACTGGTGGCAGTGCAGTGACATCATCCACAAGCTTGCTTTAGGCTTTTATATCATATAGAAATTTTATTATTAATTTACAAAGTACACGGGAATATCTAGTGTAACAATGACTAAATCATAGAATTAATACAGAGAAGAAACCCTCTAACAACCACAATAAACAATTATTCTTAATTTCTTCAGATACCAACATTATAAGTTGCGTCCCGCGTTCATCCTCATTAAGAATTGCAACGCAACGCTTGATAGCCTATAGCCTTCCTCAATAAATGGACTATCTTACCCTCAAAGAATTTTCAAATCGGTCCTATAGTTCCTGATATTACCGCGTTCAAACAATCAAACAAACTCTTCAGCTTTATATTATTAGTATAGATAAGCAATGCTTACACTATATAATGATTGGCTTAGTTGATTGTCTCTGTTATCGACATCGTGTAAAACGTCCATAAAACCTCCTCGGCAGTCCGCAGCATATGTAAAGAGAAGCCCTGGGATCTCCTACGGAACGCACCAGTTCCCTAAAGCCAATCCACAAAAAAACTGAACAGTTTGAACTACGGACAAGTTTCCGTAACTAATAACTAACTTCATCTGGAATAATTTGAAATCTTACTCGTAAAAAACATAATGCGCGTCAATCTGAACCGTGAGAAAACTCAGTGAAGTACACATTACCAAGTGTTCGGGCTAGTGGCATGCTTCATAAATTGTTAATTAATAATAAACTACTAACAAGGTGTTTGGGAAACTAGCTCGTTTAAAACGTTTGAGACAAGCTTCCTTTGTTATTAAATTAGCGCCTTCGTTCGCACAGTTTTCCGAAGACATCGATATCTGAACTACATATTTTATTGTTGTGTTACGCAGCTTGCGTGGTATTGACTATTATAGATTGTACTATAGCTAGAAATAGAACTTTCCTGCAAGTAGGGAAGGAAGGAAATCCTAGACCATGGTTAAACACGCGGCTCCCACGCGGATTAGTGTAGTTACGGGTTAATCACCGACCCGAGTTAGATGTTTTTAAAATATTGCTATTTAACGATAACATCTGTGCTTAGATGACGGTTTAATGTAGTTAAATTATGTGTATAGTCGAATTATGTAGATATAATAATATCCATTTAATTAGATATTATTATAACTACATAATTCATGATGTTAATTACACTCTTTTTACGAGTAATAACTTTCTTACTCGTAAGAGTAGATAATAATAAAACTGTAAAAAATCGTGAATTAAAAATTCATTTGTTACAATTATTATTATAGATTTAAAAAGGCATATCTTTAGATTAGTTACGCTATACAAATACGATCCTTGAATCGCCGGAACCATTAGCTTCGGGACAAACTGACTTAACTGGCCGTATCGAATGAACCAATGACAATTCTTCGTAAGTTCCGCTTGCGTGTCTCTGTTTAGTAAACGGTTATTTTGATGGCATTATACACGAATTAAACTTTTTACCGTCTTATCTAAAAAAGATGGATCCGTCAACTTGTTGTACGGTATTTCCCGATAATATTTAAATTTTGTTTTTACATTAAGTAGATATCAATTGTTATTCAAAGTTTGATAAAATTTTCCGGTTCGAAAAGTTTATTTTTCCAACGCTTAGCCTTTAAATTAAATTTGTGAGAATTATTACTTAATAAATGGATCATCGTCTCTACGTCTACTACGAAAAAAAATACTTTCAAGCACTTAGTATTGTATGTACCTTGTAGTGAACATAATCTTTTATGATTTATTAAGCACGTAAGTTTATACATACCTATAGTATTAGTACTAACATTATGGATCTTCTAAAAATCCTCTAATTATTGTTGTCTCTACATTCTCTACGCCTAATTTATTAATATACCTAATACTAAACGTATTTATCGTGTATAAACCAATTTAAATATTATCTTATTACTACTATATTGTTCTCGACTCGTACTCGTACACGTACTATATTATTATTTAGAACCGAATCAAGATATAAATATAAAATATAAAGTAGTTAAAGTACCTACATAATATCAATACGTCAGTAACTCAGCACATACAGTATCATAAGGTTCTATCTTGACTACTCAATACAAAAGCTGCGTTGTTCTTTTTGTAACCGAGATAGCTATCAGAAGGCTTCTTGACAGCTTATTAAAATGTACGTAATGTGAAGATGAAGATAAAGGCGCTTTCACATGTATCTTGCACAGTTCGATATTTTTTTGTTAAACATATTTTAAGACATAAGTGAAGCGATTGTCAACAAGTAGCCGCAATATTAAATAACCGTTTTATAAGCTCAAACGGGCTACTTGATGGTTAGTGGTCACCGCCTTTGAACATTGCCAGCAACAAGGGATGAAGGGAATCACCAATGCAAATTAAGCTCTCCTTTGAACACTTATTTTGAAGAAATTACTAACCATAACTTGGCCGAAAATTATTCTTGCCGCGCACGAACAGTCGCTGTAGTGTATGTTCCATAGCATACATAATCTGTCTCGTGTATCTCTGTGTTGATTAAGGTTACGTCACTGTCAATGTCATTGGCAAAAGAGCGCGAAGGCGGGAGACAATTGTAATAACAGTGTTCTGTGATGGGTGCAAACTGAAATCAGAATCAGACACTGGGGCATTGTCGAGCCAGGGCAGTATAATTATCATATTATTAAAACAACTACAATCGCCTAAATCGGATCGATGCGAAACTCCACGATTCCAAACAGTGTGAATAGATCTTTAGTCCTCAACAGGTGCAGACGGGATTTCTTATAAAAAGCCAAAAAAAAATTCGAATCGGAGCTTTGCATTCGAGTTATACGATTATCGGAAAGAGATTATCGACTTGCTTTAATACGAGTATCAATGAATGTGATAAATATCGTGTTACCTAAGCAATATTATTTATGAGCACGCATACACGTGGATCGTTCATTTTTCTTGTGTCGATTCGTTGATGTGATGCAATATGTCAAATCGAGATATGATTTTGTTCTGACAGTGTTCTATAAATAGACAAAGATTAATAATATCTGTGTTAAATAATGTTGGCTCTAATTTTTCGTATTTATAGTACGAGTATAACTTTGTGATAAACTTTTATGATGAAATCTATAGTAATAAAATTTATAGTAAGTACCTAAGACTATTATGGTTCCTGTAATTTTATTAAAATCTTTCTGTAGACAGACATAATTTTTAAGGGGATCGAGGCTAAAAGAAATGAAAGACTGCTTTTTTTGAAAGCCAAGCGTATTAACAAATTTTCAAACGACATGTTGCATACCGTATTTCATTTTATTGATCGCTCATCACATCACACAAAGCGTTAGTCCGTTTGATCATTATATTAACATATCTGCTAAACACTACTATTAAACGGTAGTATTCCCAACCGAACAAATAAACTTTACTGCCACTCAATTGTCGGTGTGTTGACAAACAAATTCTCATTAATATTTATAATGTACAAACTACATACCGGTTACCTCCGTCTTTGCATCGGACAATGGTCCTTTTTGCTATGAACATAAGGTTCGTAACGTTAATTAGAAATACACATTAATTGATAATAATATGTCCCATCAATTATTTAAAATGTAAATGCACTAAGGGCTATACGGGCATTTCGGTATTTAGAACATTAGAAATTACTTAGTATAATTTGTGAAATATTTTTAGGCATTGATAGCGAAATGATGAGCTAGTGTTTTCAAGAAGTTGTAGTTTAGTTACAGCAAATTCCTCTGAAATCGTGGGTACCATGGACACACACAAACATAAATACACAAACACACAGACCGAGAACAGAAATACAAATTCATCATTTAAATTTGTGTCCCGCCGGGACGCGAACTCAAAACTCTTCGAACCGGACCGTTAACCACTACACCATACGGGTCGTCTAAATGTTTACGATGTTATTGATTTTAACTTTTTAATACTACGTACGTATGTTTGATACTCAATCTTATTCTTCAACAAAGCAAGCCAAGAAATACCACTCATTAGTTAAAAGTTAAAAGGAGAACTAAGTACAAGTTAGTTCAATCTTAGTCGATCGCACGAGACTTCAGATTGGCAACTCATTAACAACTTTGCGTTCAGTCAGTTGCAGTTAGCGGGTTGCAGATAGTTTAACCGTGTCTGAGACGCTTCGATGTCTAAGAGACCATAAATAGCTTCATAAATATTGAAGGCGCATTGCTTCGCGGCTTGTAGAAGTCGTAACTGATTTATTTACTTTAGCAACTTCGGACGCGGTCGGGAATAGTCGTACCACGGAATTGTTCGGGTGACTGCAGTTTTAGTAAAGTGAGCGTTGTCATAATCTCTATGGACTCATTTAGTTAATATGATTCCAATGTTTCACAGATGGCTCTGCCGATAGCTACACCGTTATTTAATAAACTAGGTGGTGGCCCATTTGCCTAGCGATTAGGCAAATGAGCCACCAGATGCCAATGAAAATTTTTTTTTACAGCCCCACACTAGGACTCCCTGTGTCGTGGGTGCCATGGACACACACAAAGACAAATACACAAACACCCAGATCGGTAACAGAAATCTAAATTAATCATTTAAATTTCTGCTCCGCCGGGGATCGAACCCGGGACCCTTCGAGTGGTGGACTGGCGTGGTAACCACTACACCAAATAGGTCGTCATTGAACTGGTGTTGCCCACTAGGAGAGGTAGGCACTACAGACAATTTTTCAGAGCATTCACCATAGCAAAGTCAACGCACAGGGCAATCCTAGAGTGTACTCAAGCTGAGGGGTTCCTTTCGGACAATTTTGGATCGTTGACTTGCATTATCGTGCTATCATTTTGTCGCTATACATAATACGTGTAATAAAAGATTTTCTATTAAATTCAAAGGCACAAAAACAATGTCGATAGATTACTTATACAATCAGTCTTCGACGAGGGCGTACCGTCAAAGAACCTCGAGCTATACTCAAAGATATAAAATGATAAGGACAACAATAATAATTATAACATTAAACGATATAATATCGCACATTGTCTAAGATCTTTTACTAGCAAAATTTGTTAAGACTCGACAATGAGCTGACGCTATTAACCAATTGCGGTCTATTACGAGTAGGTACCTTTCTAGACGTGGTCTGCACGTTACAGAATTTACTTCATGGTCAAATAAATACTACACATCTACGAAATTTTAAATGAAGAACATTTTGAAACTAATCTGTAAACGTCGCCGTATCAGTAATTTTACACCAAAAACATATAAATAAAATAACGCTTCACACTCACAGCTCTATACTAGGATTTCCTGCGTCGAAGGTGCCGTGAGCAACATAGACAATTATACAAAAACCCAGAACGGTAAAAGAAATCTAAATTTTTGCCCAGCCGGGAATCGAATTCAAGACACTTCGAATGGTAGATCGGCTTTTTAACCACTACACTACTGCACTGCCATATAAAAACCTGAGTGAATACATGTCGCTAAACATACTAAACGTTGATTCATTGTCTCTAAAGATAAAGCAATGAACCCACTACACCGGATTTCAGTGAAACTATAATATATACTAACTACTCCCACCTGGACATCAATTATTTTTGCTTAAAATAAACAAACTATAAACATTTCAGACTAATTAAATTTGGCGCCTTTTTTTCTATGCTAAACTACTAAAATTATGTAAACTTTAAAAGTTGATCATATTTTACAAGACGTAGGTAGGTAGTGAACGCAATAAATAAATACATGGCATTAAAGATTTTTCGCGCTTTTATCGATGACTAGCTGTGCCCTGCAGTTTCACCCGCGTTAAGAATTGTAACGTAATGCTTGATAGCCTATAGCCTTCCTCATGAATGTAGCTATCATACACAAAAAGAATTTTTCTAATCCGACTTGCAGTTTCAGATATTAGCGCGTTCAAACGCACAAACAAATAAAAAAATCTTCAGCTTTATATATTAGTATAGATATACATATATTAAAGCATGAATATGGTTCGAAGCAGGTTTGTTTCCAACTCATTTGATAAATAAACACTATCACTGCATGCACTAAGGATGATTCTTAAAAAAAACTTGTGTACATAGCATTTTCCGCAACATTAAAATACACTACAATAGTGTAGCCAGAAGCGCGCATAGCCCCGCTGGTAGTGCGGATCGTAAGCGATCACATTGTTAAGCAACGTCGGGCGCGGCCGGTACTCGGATGGGTGACCG
>DWQK01003513.1:0-11464 GCA_018231225.1 Noctuana stator | reverse complement strand
ATTGTCACAATACTACGAGCAACACTCGTGTTATATTATTAATAATACTACTGGCAACATAAATATAAATTGACAATAATATAATACTTATTATAGTTTTATATAAATTAGTAATTTGTAAATTAATTAATAATATATCAGCTAATTTAACCTTAAGTTTTTATCTCAATATTTTTTTTGTTGTTACCCGTACCTTTGTCATGGTTGATGAAATGATGATTCGAGTGATACCTCTTCATCGCGTATAAGTAAGTGCCGTCTTTTGGGGAACCGTGATGCACGTAGAAGTGGATCATGTCGTAAGTGAGATAACCTGGAAAATTGAAGCAGAAATAAATATTTTTTACCAAAAGAAAAGTGAAAAGAACAAATTAATAATTTAGAACAAATATCTGCACAAAAATATAATATAATTATACTATCTATGTATGTCGTTTGTTGCCCAATTAAAAATAGAACTGTAGGGACATAAAAATTTAAATAAAAATTTGACTCAGGGCGCTTGTAACTTCAGCATGTTGTGTTAGTCGGGCAGAATATAATATTATCTTTCCTTCTACGAATAACTAGGATGAATCTTCATTAAAACGATATGACATAAGTTTTCTATCAGGCGAAATTGCTTGCAAAGATAAAAGCTGAAAGACTGTAAATGGATTGTACGTGGTAGAGCTTGTTCGCTCTACTACCACTGATGGTACTTCTCTTGAATTTGTGGTTGGCCGTGGATGTCCATGGGTTGCAGTGACTACTTAACATCAGGTGGCCTGCATGCTCGTTTGTTTCCTATAAATAGATAGATAGAAAAATGTCAGATACACTAACCCATTAATGCACCGGCCAGTACAATCTGCGGGTAGGCGAAGAAAAACTTGAGAGGTGTATACAATATACACATGATGACGTAAGCCGGTATTGGTGGGAACACCTGTCTTAAGCCATCAAAAGGAACCTGGAAAATTGTCTCAGTAATGAAAAACAATCTTATTTATTTTCTTTACATAGTATTCCATTCACTTCAGGCTGCCTGTTCGCTTAGAAGATCTTTTATACTTTTATTTACTTCAACGGATTTAAACGCAGTTTTCAGCAATAGACAGAGTACATAAAATAAGTTTTTATATGTACAATTTTCTTATATTGGCGGTATGAAGTTCACCGGGTCAGCTAACTATTAATTAATTTATGTACACTGAAATCTTAAAAATAAAATTCATTTAAATAATGTTGGACCTATATAGGAACTGCTTATTTCAATCTGAAATCTCTTCCAGTATAGCCCAGCAACGATTAATTTTATACACGTAGTAGATAGTAAAATTTTCGTGGTAATGCACTATACGTACTGTATACATAAAATAGATAACAATATGACTATGTAAGCTAAATTTCAACTCGATCAGACACCAAAGAGTGAGTCAAAAACTTCCAGGATTTTTTAACAGACCGTTGAACCTAATAAGAGTGTTATAAGTTACCTTATGATGCATTCCATGTATTAGGAAATGTATCTTGATCAAAGTGACGGATGATCCTGGGTTGTAGTGGAATACAAATCGATGTAGAGAATACTCAAGCGCCGTCCAAATAAACAGACCCACTGAGAGGCGACACAGGAATTGAATGATAGTGAGCTGATCTTTACAAGGCGCTGAAAGCAACAATGTGTTTAAAACTTATAAATCGGTGAAGTAAAATTAAAAAGTAACAATAATAACGCTTCACGCTCCCAAGATTCCCGAAAAATTGTAAAACATAGGTACTCACCGCAGGCAACGTGGTCCAGATACTGCGAGCATATGAGGTACGTTATGATGGGTATCCAGAACACAGGCACCAGGTACCAGGGCGTGAAGGTGAGGCTCTCCAGTAGGGGGCTGGCGAAGAGTCTACAATGCCGGTACACCGCGCTGTTCACCCATTGCTGGTAGTCTGGCGCGATGGCGTCCAGCTGACACAGAAGAGGTTTCGACCAGTCGAGTCTGCTCTGCAACAAGAGTTCTGAGTTCACTCTTGTTTTAAACAGATGTTCTGTTCTTAGCTGGCTAAAAAGTTATCAAGTAATAGACGACAGTTTGTTGAAAGTACCTACATAAATGTTAACAAAAAGCTGCTTGTGCGTAAATGGGACAGAAATTTAAAGCTGGTCTACCTCATGGCAGAATATTGGGTCCAATTTTGCAAACCACAGTTATGCGGGTTATATATTAATGGGTTGATAAATGGAGGAAATACATAAATAAAAATAAAGCCTTATTGTACAAAAACAAATTATTCGTGCAATTTGTCATGTATACCATAATCAATTTGTAAACCACTAATTACAGAAATTGAAATTTAACTTTACTGTGTTAACGTGATAACATTTAATGTATTTTGTGCACAATGAATTCAGTTCAAGGTTGTTTAAAAAAATATTGATGCAATTTAATATTAATGCGTGTTAATAAATAAATAAATACTGGGGAAAACTAATAAAATCGTGTTAAAAACGTACGTTATTTCCAATGACTAAATCGTTGATCAATTTTACAGATTCCTTATCAATCGTACTTAATAACTCACGACCAGAATTAAAAGTGTTCTGTTACACAAAGTCACGAACAAGTAGAGTCACGACTCGGGACCCGGGCCCGGGGCCCTGCGCTAGGAGGACACGGGTGCGTCCCACAGGAGATCCCAGAGAGCCCTCCCCACTTAATTCGCTGAGGCAGGCACCGTAGAGGTTTTGGTACTAACTTGTTATCGGGGTATCTTTAGAAGGTTTTTTTTAGTAACGCTAAACACTCCTAGCCCCACACTAGCTTTTCCTGTATTATGGACACACACAAAGACAAATTCCATACAAACACCAAGATTGCAATAAAAAATCCAAATTCATCATTTTAATTTCTGCCTCGCCAGGAATCAAATCCAGGACCCTACGAAAAGAGGACTGGCATGGTAACCACTACACCACACCTGGGTCAGGGTGTTTGTGTAAATCTTTTTGTGGCACCCACGCCACAGGCAATCCTAATGTGGGGCTGTGAGTGTGAAGCGCTATTTGCACGTGTCGCCTAAATAATAAAAAAAAACTTCCGGAAAAGAGACGATTCAATCTATTCAGGAATTTCGTTCTCAGATACAGATGCGGCCTTCGCGTCTATTTACTTGCTAATTGGACGTTGAATATGTACAGCGAAATTCTAGCGTTAGGAATTTATTGACTGTTATTGTGTTATACGTAGGTAATGGTGTAATAGTTCATAAACTCATTACGTTTCAACAAACAGACCTATATTCGACTCTTGTATTGTGCCGTATCACGCATTACAATGTCATATCATTAGCTGTGACAGTGAGGGACAACATCGTGACAAAACCTGCATGCCAGAGCTTTCCATAAAGTTCTCAAAAGGCATGTGAAGTTGACCAGCCCGCATTTTTCCAACGTAGTGGTCTGTGGCTTCAGCGCTTCTCATATTTTAGAGGAGACCCGTGCCCAGCAAGGTCACTGTGTAAGGTTGATTATAATGAAATCTAGCCCAGTTCAAATCCCCAAAATATACCTTTATTATTTTTGTCACGTTGGGGATACCTTCAAAAGGTAGGGAGGTAGGTACCCGGGTATCATGGGAGTTACACCGGGAGACGTGGGATTCTTACCGCACTAAAACCATCGGTGGCCTGCTTCAGCGTATTGGGAGGATTCCAGTATCTACAGTGAAACGCAGCGGTGAACCCATATATATGAAAATAATTTGTAAGCAGTTGGTACCTACTGGCCTTATAATAACGTAAACAAAAAGTTGTCTCGTGTACTCTAGTGCTTGCTAAAGTTATGCTGCAAACATTGCGCAGATCATAAAGACATTCTTAGCCAGCTTACGAAAAAACGAGAAGTTTTGGTGTTTGAGTTTGTATGATTGTATTGTATCCCCTTAAGTCCATCAATTCGAAACCAATTTTGGCAAATTATTTTTTGTTCTTATTTTTCCTATTGGTTAATATAATTATAATAGCGAATGACCATCTTGACTAAAATAAAGTACCTCTCAATTACTATTTTTCAAATGGGTGTACTGATTCCAAAGAATATCCTAAACGTCTGAACAAACTCGAATAATGCGGGCTCGCCCTTTATAATATTTGATAAGATAAGATATCTACACGTAATGGGTTCAAAGTCTATGTACAAAATTGAAATACTTTATTTGATAAGCGGATTTTGATAAGCAATCCTCAACATGACCTTAAATCTATTAGGACCATCTTCTAATGATAAATACTTACTTGCAATCAGTACTGTATGCTAATGACAATGAACTTAATGTTTATGGACAACAATGCATGGTATCACCAAACGCAAAACAATAAGTTTTAGTTGAGCTTATTATTTATTCGCGATACAAGCAACGATACATAATGATAGGTCTGTGGTTCAGAGACAGAACACAGATTCAAACAAAGCACTTCTTAGTCGAGCATTCTAGGCAGAGTGGTCGTGGTCATGTATGGGTCAATTTATTGCTGTTGTGTCGATGCCGATCTCACGGCCCTTCTCTAAGTTGTTCGGTGTATTGCACTGTGAGAGCCTTCGCTTACAGAACGGTTGCAGTATTTATTAAGTCAGTCCATCGTGTCGGAGAGCGCCCTCGAGATCTTTTACCCTCGACTTTCCCACCACCAAGCGTTTCATTGAATTTTCAAAACACACAATCTTGATAATTATGAAAACTTTAAACCTATACTTTATATTAAATTTAATATATTTTCCTCTTTCCTATCAGATGTTTATAGTAAATTTAATCTTTCCAATTTAAAGATATACGTAATGATTTAACGAGGAAAATATATTAAATTTAGTATATTTTCCTGTTTAAATTTACTATAAAAAATATTAGGAAAAACGAATTAATTAAATTATTGTATTTTCCTCTTTAAAACATATCGGTATTGCTATGTAGATAATAATATATAAAAATAAAAAATAAAAATATACTTTCAATGTACTTTAATATAGTTTTTTAAAGTAAGAATTTATAAATATACTAAAATGCTACGAAGCCTACGATTGCTACGGAGTTCAATAGATAATATATTATATCAAAACATAATATCTATCTACTAATTGCTATAGGTACTGTAGGTAGGTAATGGAACTGGGTTGGCCACTAACCTATATGCTCCAGGACTAACCATATACTATCATTAGTCAGTAGGCACCAATGCATAGCTCATTTCGGTGGGTCGAAGTTTGATGTAAAGTAACATAGGTATATCTAATGTTATTATTATATCAATTTGGCAAGAATTGTAAATTAATTGCATGTATAAAGTATACCCACGGCTTCTCAAGAATGGCCTTCTCCATCCTAATAATTATTAGATGTGTCTAAGTGCATACGTAATGATACAGTACGATATAATGATGTGGAAATCACGAACTAACAAGGGCTTCAACGTAATAATCTAGTTTAACTATCTACAACATTTTATTTAGTAGGCTAAACAAAGCGCTAGTATCAAGAATGGTTAAAAGTATAAGTTTAGAAGTAACTATTATTATCTAATCCGTAGTTTAGAGTCTTCATGATTATCATGACTGTGTGTTTTGAAAATTCAATGGAACGCTTGGTGGTGGGAAAGTCGAGGGTAAAAGATCTATACATTGGAAAGAGGAAAATATATTAAATTAAATTTTTTCTGTGACAAATAGAACCCTTATCTTTATTCAACGAAACACAAAATAATTTACATCTAAATAAGCAATATAAACATATGAAATAACAAAAATATTTACAAAATTATAAATAATAATTAAATAATTTTAAATTCAATATATGTTCCTCTTTAAATTTACTATAAATAACTATAATGAATTTAACCCGTTAATAGAAAAGTTTATATCTTTGAACTAAAATTCTAATCATACTTCAAGCAATGAAATTTATATGTTCATCAAAATTTAAATACTTAGGGAATGAACGAGGCCAAAGCTTAAATACCTCCAGCTCTTCGAGAACTGCTATCTCATCAACGTCCCTGCCGGCTTCTTCTCTAGTGATAATCCTCCCATTTTCACTGACTTTTCCAGTTAAATTACTGTCTCTCAAGTCACTTTCCACTTTAAAATCACCCAACATGTGGTACGCACTGGAGCTATGGCCGAAAACCTTCATAGCTTGAAGGATCGATTTCCCTTTATATTTTTGTAGAGTGTTCTTCCCACCCGGGTGATCGCGCAGAAATTTTTTTAAATCATATTTTCTTCCGTTGAATTTTACGGGGAACTCACTCGCGTCGGTCGGAGCCATGACGGCCGCGTCTACCTCGCTAAACTAGCGACTGAAACGCTATCATTTCAGTTAGTGCGTGTGATACAAACGTATGTTTCAGGTAATCTAACATTTCCTTACAACCACTTGATGGTGTGATTCACAGATATTAGTTATTAATCCTCGGTTTTGCAGCTGACGCGACAAGTTAGAAATTTCTTTTAAAATCCTAACTTTAGTTAGTGAAATTAAAATAATTATTTACGAACGAAATATTTACTTACAAATTGCTTTTCCATCTTACCTAAGCAAGTAGCGTATACCTCTGTAGTCACTTTAACATATTACAATGGATAAAGTGGATAAACAAGTAGGTACCTACTTATCTACGTAAATAAAGTTGCCTGTATTTTAAGTAGGTACCTACATACGGATATTACTAAAAACTGTTATTTTCACATCAATTAATTATGGTTAGGTACTCTATACCGGAGATATAGGATTGGGTAGAGTATGTATACCCTGACAGAGTTTTCCATAACTTTCTTGGAAGTCAGAGTAGATGGAGATATTAAAAGTAGGTATTTACTGAGCTAAGTTTGATAGATACGTAGTGTAGTGTAACTCCCTACTTTCCTTTTACTAAACGTCTTGGAAAAAATGAATAAGTAATTGAACTATTTGATCGATTTAAATTCCTCGTAAACGTCATTGAAAAGGCCTCTTCTGAATAATTGATTATTATGCACGGGTGTTAGCGACCACCTGGCATACCTAATAGTAGCTTACGGGAAACCTTGACACCAGATGTTTTGCATTTGCACCTCTGCTCTGGGTCGATATTTGATGTAGGGCAAGTCTATGAGCCCATAGCCCTGTGGATATATAAGTTCCTTCGTACCCATTGGGGACTATCAGCAAGAGTGTGAATAGAAAAAAAATTATGAGACTGAAGTTTTTTCAATTGTATTTGGTCTACGATGGCTAACTCAAAGACTTTATTGGGTTACGAAGGGGTAGTGTAAAAATTACCGGGCTACGGCACAGCCATATTTGAGAAACACTGATCTTTCCTATAATATTATTTGAATAATATTCAGAGCACTAAAACAGAGTGGACGGATCGTAAGAGAAGCCCTGTCGCCTCTAAAAGCCCTAAGACGAAGCAGGGGGAGGGCGCTCTATTCTATCGACTAAAAACATTAAATCATTTTAAAAATTATTAGTCGACTTATAGCTCATATTTTTAGAAATATGTGTAAATGCATATTATATCTTTTCTGTAATCAAAATTATGTACAACTCGCTTATGCCCGCGACTACGTTCGTGTTGTTATTGTGTAATGAAAGCGTATCATATCTCTGTTTTCGCCCATCAAGTGAGTATAGTTGCTCTGTGGTGGTTACGTTGTCGATCTGTCAATAATGTCAATTAAATCTGTGAGGCCTGTAAGCTGTCAGAGTTGTCAAATTGTCAATGTCAGTTTGTCACAAAATGTTTGAGTTTTAGTGGTATAAATATAAAGGTTATATTTAATATATTAAGTAATTAATAAAGTTTCGTTTAAAAGCAACATATCTACAAGTAATAAATGAGTTCGATAAATAAATCCGTATAATGATTTTATTCTCCATATTTTAGCTGGTGGGCTGGTGGTGGTTGAAAGTTGTTTTTCTACATGCCATGTCTTGAAACTTGATTGAAATTTTGTATTAAAATAAAAGAGAAATCCTGTATGAAAAAATGTATGTTTAAATTATGTCTTTTTTTTACATAAAGCCAGCAAAAGGTGACGTGCCAATACATTTATTGGAAGAAATATTGATAAAAAGGGTGGAATACTTGCAAAACCTGTATAGAGGTGACTCTTTATGTTACAATGAATTTGTAATAGAAGGAAGTGTCCATGACAATGTCGGTCACTTTGTGCTATGCATAATAGCACACCTACTTAAAAATACAGATTTTGAACAGTTTTTTCTGAACAGTGAAATTGAATTGTTTAACCAAAGAATTTCTACTCTATCTGCCTATGACTTGAGATGTTTTTTAAAAAAATTGCTTCAGTTCATAAGAAAACTTGACACAACAATATTGTATATACAGCCGCTTCAACAGCTATGTAGACATTTAATTTTAAAAAATGTTGCCAGTCATATATGGAGCCCACAACATTCTGATGAATGTGGTTTATATACCATTAAACTGCATTTTAAGTACTGCCTTACATTTGTAGCAAAAAGGCAAGTGGAAGTCTCAAAAGGAGTAGCTAGTTTACCTTGTGGAAGATGGAAGCAATATTTAATAGTGCTTTTTCAAACTTGTCTCTTGCATAAATTAAGACAAGCACAACAGTATTCATATGAACATGACCCAAGAATATCTCAACTATTAACGAAAGTGCAGAGATATCTTCAGCTAAAACAAGAACCATTAAGAATAAGTGCATTAATGAGCAGAGATGTGGAAAAAATTACACAATATTTTCCTCCTTGCATGTTAAATCTACATCAATGTCTTCGAAGAAGTCACAGGCTCTCTCATAATCAGAGATTCTATTATAGCTTATTCCTGAAGGATATTGGGATGCCTATTGAAGAGTCTATAGATTTTTGGAAGTCTGAATACACTCAGATACCTAGGGGTAGCCATAAATGCAACCACAGTTGGGAGAAAGATGAGAAAAAATTTGTATATGGCATAAGGCATTTGTATGGTCTTGAAGGACGAAGAAAAATATACAACACTAATAATTGTCAAAAAATGCAAAATCAGGACAATTCGTGTCAGGAAGGTGGTTGCCCGTTCAAATCTTTTGATGATGCCAATTTGCTGCAAATATTGAAGTTAAACATTTCGGAACCTCTTCTGTCACAAATATTTTATTTCAAAAAGAAGGAAAAATATACATTTGCGTGTTTATTATTTCTTGAAAGGAACTTGAAGACTGAAATAAACTGTGATGATTTAAATCCTAATTTCTCACCTGTAAAATTTTTTACAATTGCTTATGAAAGCTTTTAAGTCTATGAATTTTTTATTTATTAGTTTTAAGATTAAAGTGTACATACTATAGATATATTTTGTTTTGTTAGCTTTCCATTAAGAAATTGAAAATTTTCAAAGAAAAGTCAGGAAGTTAGTGTTTCACTCTGATTTTCAAATTTTTCCGCCCGGGTCCTGTTTAACGCTACAAATTTGTTACTTACAATCCCATAAATTTATGAAATTGGTCTCATGTCCACTAAGTTTCAAACTTGAGGCTGCAGTATGTGTAGGTATTAAATTATTATGTAAAGTGGCTACATAGTCCATATAGATATGGCCACTTTTGTCACCTTGAAAATGCCACTTTAATAATTATCTCACTTAAACATTACAATATGATATTTACAATGCAATTAAAGGAGTAAGCGTAGGAGTCAAGTAAATTTTTAAACTTAAAATGAATATTGAGTGTAGGTTCTAAATATTACTATTTTAACTTTAATAGTCTGTGATTGAAAATCTGACAAGTTGACAACACTTGCACTTGCGTCTCATATGTCAAAAAAGCGAAGCTTGTGACTGCGGATTGCTTGTTTGTCCATAAAATATTTCGAAAATAAAAATTGAATCACAGCAATTAACTTGATTGTTGTGATTTCGGTGTTCAATTGTTGACATTTGATCCGGTTGGGGGTGTGGTAGAGTGAGTGTCGCGGTGTTTTCTTGATGTGCGTTGTTTGGCTGCCAATCTGACATGTACCGAAGTTGGAAAATTCTTAAATAGACCTTTGATGTCGGGGCCGTGTATAAAAATAACATTCGATTGTCGCGACGAGTCGGGCGGCGGGGCCTGAATCCGCCAGCGACATAATTCCTACGATGGCATGGAATTTGGCTCTTTACGCCGCCCTTCTAGTTTTAGGTAAGTCGTAAATAATTATACCGCCACTAACAAGTTTTTAACTACATTATGAATGCGGTTCTTCACTCATTCACTTCACGTATAATGCACATAACTACTTGTTAGAATGCATTCTGCAGTTGTTAGCTAAATAGTTGTTCTTAGCAAAGATAATAATACTATATATAGTGATAGTGACCATTTCATTTAAATTGCTTATTTTTTATAACTTTTTAATGACACCATATATGAAAATCTTGAGAATAGGAAAATAAGTCTTAATTTGTCAAATTGCATTGTTGTAAACAATTTATATAGGTAATAAAGCAATTGCCTTAATATTAGTTTTAAATAATTAATATTAGGGCAACATATAAAAGCATTTTGAATGGTTTTTGTTTGTTTGTTTTCTTACTTTAAAATTATTAATTTATGCACTTAATTTAGTACACTTACAAGTAATTACAGTTATGGTTAAAACATCATTATTAGAAATTATGTAGGTATTGAATTTTATTGAAAAAAGTTAAATACTTAATATTTAGCTTTTTTCGACTCAGTTAACTTATTTAAATACTATTTATATTTAATTTATAATTTTTAAATTTTATACAGGTATTACTTTCAAGTTATTGGTACACAAATTATTTCTAAAAAATTATCTCTAAATGAATCTGTTTTAAGTATGTTATTGGTGTAAAATATTTGTTTTTTATTTTACTTATACTTAAAACTTCTAACATACATCCATAAATCCATTTTCAATCTTTCGCATTTATAATTATTAGTAGGATAATATAATGTAACACAACTAGAGTTAAGCATATATATTATGAAGTATAGCATTTCAGAATTATTTTCATGTTATTCTTCTTCTTTGTTTACATTTTGGATATCTAATTATTAATTGGACTATAGGATGAATCACTATTTACTTTGTTTTAGGAATATTTGGGCAAACATTAAAGCCTGTCCTAGCAGCACCACCAACAGAGCCCCAAAACCTTCCACCTCGCCCTAAGGAGGGCGGCATTGAGACTCAATATTGCGAGTTCTACAACAGCTCCCTGCCTCCTCTTTGTGACCCTGGCGACCCAACATGCAAGCCCAGAGATGTTGTCAAAGAAAAATGTGAAGCCATAGAGGCTGATAAAAGTAATCACTGCTTCGTATTATGGCACTACGACAACGTAACGAACAAGGCTACGGTCAGAATGAAGGGATGCTTCCTCGACACAGTGGCTTGCAACGACAGAGCGTCGAGCTGCAAGGTACATAACATTAAATTCCCAATTTTGCACTGCTGCTGTGAGG
>DWQK01003512.1:0-11465 GCA_018231225.1 Noctuana stator | reverse complement strand
ATAAAAAAAATAATCATTACATATGCAATAATATCTTAATACTTGCAAAAAATATTTACCTAAAAGCCAGACTGATTCACCATTTCGAAGTAAATTTTGCATAAATGCATTCATATTGCTGTTTTCCCAGATAAAAGCATCATGAGTTGCCCCACCCAAATTTTGGGTTGACATTTAATATCCTCCCTTGATGATCTGACACCTTGTAGAAATAATTTTTTATGAGTTAAGTATTAATACTTTATAAATAAAAAAATAAAATTAATAATACCTAATAAAATTATAACAAATATGGTAAGTTGAACAAAAATAAATAGGTCATATTAAATTATACATACCATTTGTACATTTAGAGAATGAAAATGCTTCCTACAATAGTACATGTGTTCTTCATTGTAATGTGGCTTATATATTCTAAAATGGCTGCAATCTATACAGCCTACCACTCCAGGAAAGCCATATGTGTTAAAAAAACTAAAAAATCACAGTTGAACATTTATTATTTACACTGTTTTCATAATATACCCAATATAATAGTATTATATAAAATGTTATCTACTTACTTTTGTGTAAGTTGCACTCTGTCTTGATGTCTGTTAGGGAACTTTATATACTTCTTCACCACTTCAGGGTGAGTAAGTGCATTGGTAACCTGTTGCACTTAACGGCTTATTGCTTCCTGTGACAGGTTATTAGCTAGTCCAACCACTGATAGTCACCATTAGCATAAAATAATAATGTACTCAATACCTGAAAATAACAATACTCTTAATAATAAACAATAAACTTTACTATTTACAAATACTAATATGCCACAACGTGAGGTTGATAATAGACCTAACTTAGCTCTCATAACATCACAGTAGGTAAGCCAAGACACCAATTACTAATGACTGTCACTACTGCGTGATAATGATGATTAGGTGCATGTTTCATTTCTAGATCCACTTGTATATACCTAATTCACGTATTGTCTCTTCAAGAATAGTTGTGTTACTTTAGCAAAAAAAATTGCACTTTCTTTATCCATTTGTAACTAGGTATAAAGATACATAGATTAATGCAATTACTTGCCTTCGTCTCCAATGATACCCTTTGGGTACTTCTTAAGCCGCCAATCTCCTCCAGTACATAGCACAAATGATTAAATGCACTTTTTGTAAGCCGGTAGCGCTGCACGAAATGCCCTTCTGAAATCTTATCAATTAATGATAAATTTCGCCTTTCTATCCAGTCTCGTCGCTCCTCATCTCGCCGATCCGCATCGTCAGCCTCGGAAATCAGCTGCCAAGCATAAGCAATTGACGGAAACATTTTTTTTGGTTAACGGAAATTTCCTCTCACCGATAAAATTTCAGTGAGTTGGTAGTCGTAAGGAAATAAAGTAATTTAGGCAATTTACTGTCAGAGAATTGTCAAAAGTGTAACTCATACTGCCAATTTGCACAAATCATACCAATACGTACAAGGTCAAAGTTTTTAAATACGTGTAGTTTAAATACAAAAAACTCATACTACCAATTTTTAGTTCTCCGTGTTATCGCTAGGGGCGCTGTTAGTAGATATATGGGCCAAACCAAAACCAAAACTTTTTCACAGTAAACTGTTAAAACTCGTACTAGGGGTACTGAATGTTTGTGGAGGTTACTCGGTGACACCTGAGCAGATGAGAAAGGTAACTAAAAATCAGAGCTATTTAACTTAAATTTTTATGTTTGATTTTTATACATGTTTTGTAGAATATTACTCTGAAGTCATATAAAAAAATCAGACACTTTCCTTAGGCCAAAACATTTATTAGACGCTTTAAAGCTCTAAGAAAAATAAAAGTCAAACTTAATTTATTTTTAAATGTCTGATTTTTTTATATGTTATTGAGATAACTATTACAATGTTATATTCAATCAGTGAGACAAATTGCAATGACCAAACTTCCCCTAAACACAAACATTACTCAACCATGAGTAATTTTTGTGTTTAATTGCATTGACTATGCGCATGCGTTTACAAATTTACATTTATTAGATAAAATCACAGTCATTACATAACTATTACTTTATATTCGATGGTAAAAATGGTTAAATTCAAAGTACCTACTCAGCTTGATCAAGCAAAAATACAGAGTATGGCTTCAGGCAAGTAAATCAATATCCATTACATCGGCTCTCGCAAAGTACAAAGGCACAGTGTATTTATAGCTGTCCTTTTGTATAAAATTGGGTTTGATGAAAAATTTCTTTTAGAACATGGACAACTGCTGTTGTATAGAAAAGAAACAAGGCGTTACACAGTGCTGCATTCCGTAGGTACTGTGATGCTATTAACCATCACAAACACTCAATTAACTGCCTGTTATAAAGCGTTTAGCAGTGTTGTACTTTATTAGCTCCAAGAGCGCATGTTTGTGAACATAAATAATGCAGTTTTTTATAAAGCAACACGCGTGTGGAACTGTTGCGTGTTTCTTAACATGCAACAGTTGTTGAGATGGAGACGGGATGAGACTATTTCCTTATCCGGATGCAATCGATATTTGTGACGACGAACTCCATGCAGACTGCTCAGACACACTGTCTGTGATAAATTAGGTTTTGCATAGACTACTATAGAGAGACTTGTTCTTAAAAGAATAATAATTATCTAAAGTGAGAAGGCATCATATTAAATTTATATGATATGTGTCAGTGTGAATAGTAAAGCAAATTCTCATTTGCCTCTTAACAAGGGGACTGTCAAGTTATTTTGACTC
This sequence comes from Noctuana stator, assembly GCA_018231225.1. Taxonomy (NCBI): domain Eukaryota; kingdom Metazoa; phylum Arthropoda; class Insecta; order Lepidoptera; family Hesperiidae; genus Noctuana; species Noctuana stator. Next base: position 8,716 of record DWQK01003512.1, on the reverse strand, counting down.
AGATATTGTTTGTATAAAATGAATCAGATTGTGAAAAACTGTGGTGTTTTAGTAGTTAGTAGTTTTATTAACTAAAATTTTGTTGTAGGTAATTTTGATGGTGAATTGCAGTATAAAAGACTGTAAAACCCTTTGTAAAAACTTTGAAGTCAAACTATTGCTATTCAATACGTGTAAGCTGATGTGTGGTCTATTTTTTTTGGTCCACGGGTTTTTGTCTTTTATCACGTAGGATAAATGACAGAAACGTTCTAAAGTTTAATAATAGGAATGGCCCGGTATAGGAATGGCTTTGACGAGCCGTGTGATATGGTGGTTACCACGCCAGTCGTTTGATGGGTGCCGGGTTGGATTCCCGGCGGGGCAAAAATTTAAATGATGAATTTAGACTTCTGTTCTCGATCTGGATATTTCTGTACTTGTCTTTGTATGTGTCCATGGCACTCACGACACAGGGAAGCCTAATGTGAGACAGTGAGTGTGAAGCGTTATTTATTTATTTCATATTAATTTAATAGCATCAAATATAAGGCGATAAAGAACTATAAAATATTATATAGTCCAAAACTCCGCCTAAAAAAATAAAAAGGCATTTCCAAAACATTTCAAATGTCTTTATTAGTATTTACAAATAAAGTTATTGTAGTATAGGTTAGGGAAGTCGTTTCAATTTCATTTCACCCTCTTGGGTGGGTGTACAAATATTTGTAGCTTGTTCAAACAATCTTGAGTAACCTAGCAAAAATAACAAATGATTTTGTTCCAAATACAATACGCAATTACGCCAGAACTATTTCGACATAATAAAAAAATTCAATTAAGGATATTGGTAGGAACAACGGAATATTATAGATCCTTTAAAGCTTTGTTGTAACGAGAGTTTAGATACGATTACGTTGAAAGTTATGCCTTCGACGTTTTGCCAATTTTTAAAAACTCCAAGAAGGTATTTTGGCTTTGATAGGTATAGGTACGTACTACTCAATATTTTGTGAATTTCATGCGGCGAACGAAAGTTGAGACATGCCAGTTCAAAGTTACAACTAATTCCATTTAATTACTTAAAACGTGTATAACTTCGAAAAGTCATTTGAATTGCAGTTTCAATAAGATTCCTCTCGAATAAGATCCATTATACTTAACTAGCGAACTGTCATTGCTTTATGAATAAATGCTACGAATGCTGGGAAATCACTTTCATAAACTTTGTCGTACAGGCTTACACGAGTAAGTAGAGAGTAGTCTTTGAAACTTGATACGACGCAAAAGCAGAGGAGGCAGCCTTTGACAACCTTTATAGGGTGCTTTGTCCTTAAACAAGTTACGGAGATTTATGTCTGAGAAGGGAATAGGTATGTTGTACACGAATCATTCGTTTGTACACTGGAATGTTTCTACCAAAGTTCTTACATTTAAACTCCGTAATCATCTGGTTTTCAGTTTAATATCGTCACGCGACGTCATACGACATATATCCAAGACTATATGGTTCAATTTAATAGTCTCAATGCCCTGGATAATCATGTGGAGCGACCAGCCGGTAAAAACTAATCGGTGACCCACAAGAATCGCCTCCCAAATACCTACCTGCAACCCTTTATTTGCCCACTGCTGCTCACGGCTCTCTCTCCACAACGCTGCAAATCACCGAAGCACGGAAGCGCGTGTTAAGTATCACAACCCTAACACTATTTCCTTCGTCAGCCTAGATAATAATCATATTTTATAATGATTTTAGCGTAATGTATTAGTATATAAAGATGTTTAATTAATTAATATTGTCTTAGCCAGTGACTAGGCTATAGGTAAGGATAGTACACATATGCTTTGTTACAAGCAAAGCGAACAAAAGCCTTTGAACCGTCTCTATCATTAGGTTATGGCTTTGGTTGGGTTGCATGCGGATTCCAGATAATCGAATTTGTCCTCGGTTAACTGCGAACGGTACTGTCTAAGTTACTACAATTGAGTACGTTACCGTGACTTCAAAAAGAGGAGGAGGTCCTCATTTTGACTGTATTTTTTCATATAATTGTTACCTCATAGCTTTCTAGCTGACGATTCCCGTTTGATCCCATTTTAATTTGGTTTCTGACAAAGCCAACAATGAGAAAACCGTATAAGTGTCAAATTTAATTATGTGCACGACAACTTTGAAGTCGGCTTTTTTTGTAACGCGAATCATAATTATATTATTATAGCTACCTTACCTTAGAAAATGTATTCGACTACGAGTAGGATACTTGATACCGAATATTTCACTCCATTATTCCATTATCTCAATAGGTAAGTGCCGTTGTCAACAGTCTTGACATGAATAGGTGAATAGTCTTTCATCGTGAATGTGTAGGTGGTAAAGTAGGTAAGCTTTTGTTGGTAAAAGAGCTGATCAAAACAGAATATCCGATAACAATACTCGTAATAATGAGAAGTGAGAAGAATAAATCTTTATATAAATATATATTTTACTAGCTGTGCCACGCGGTTCCACCCGCTTTAAGAATAGTAACGTAAAGCTTGATAGTTTGCCTCATAAATGTAGATATCATATAACCATATACAAAAAGACTGACTAAATTGTGAATCTGAACCATTCTCAAGTCCCCTTGAACACACACAACAAATTTCATCAAAGTCAGCCCAGGAGTTCAGTGACATACACACACACATAAGAAATATATATATAAAGATTATAATTTCACGTGAAAACGCCTGTGTAAATAAATTCAGTGACCTATAGTGAGTATAGTGCAACTTACAGCTGTTTTAATTTAAGGTATTTGTAACACATATTGTACATAAATTTTATCATTCTGCTCTCCGTCTCCACATGAACTTTAGCTAGATACGCCACGCCAGTTCTCAGACTGGCGCTGCGTGGTGCTTAAAAAGTAAGTAAAACTATATTATATAGATTACTGTCTACAGTTTATACGCTTATGCATTGCATTAATCGCTTAATTCCGCTTAACCTGCTAAAAACGAACAATGCTAAGAACAGATGTTTTATTTTTGCAGGCATAAAATTCATAAAATCAATTTACGGCAATCCGATGGTAGAGTACAGAGGGTATAGATTCAAACGGAACATACAAAGGGGTGGCAAAGTGCGTTGGGTGTGCATTAAATCGAAAAGACCCCACAACTGCCGCGCCTTCTTGTATACTTATGAAGGTGAAATAGTTAAATGGTCTCCGTTGCATACACACTGAAGTTATTCGACCCATACATCTCAGAAGCACTTGGATCGTTCAATGAGGAAATAAGCTGGGCTAAGGAGCTCCGTAACCGTAACCGAAACTAAATCCATAACCGAAACAATATCCATGAGATTTCTGGCCAAGTGCTCCGATTAACATAGTTTTCTTAACTTGATGATGTTGACTCTTATTTGCCGTATTAGAAGCAATTTTATTAATTTATTATTATACTGAAGAATTGTTCTGTGTTTTGTTTGTTTACATAATATATAATATAAAGGTGAAGATCTAGTCTTCGGCCATCATTTTTAATATTTAAGCTTTTATTTTATCCTCTTACGAATGGTGACAGGCAAGGAATTCCATTCCCCGGGCTCACTTAATCCTACAACTGCCGAGTATACACGTACACGTACGTAAATTTGCTTCTAAGTATTTTTATTGTTTTTTGATAATCCTATATACTACAGCAATATTGTCATTATTTATTTTTGTCTAAAGTACCTTCAAATAATGTTAAAACTCCTTTTATAGGATCGATATTTGAGGTCTGGATTGATTATACGAAATTTGAGGTTGATTATAACTGTCAATGAGATGTAAAATTAATACATGCTTTATTTTCACCCTTCCTTATTCCTATGTTCAGTAAAGATTAACAATAAAGAGAAAATAAATCAGTTAAAGTACTAACTGCTGAACATCTGGGTTTCTTGCTATGAGCTTTACAACTAAATCACAATTCCGTTTCAGGTCTAAGATTTACTATATCAATATACGGGAACCAAATGTTGGAGTACGGTGGTTACAAGTTTATGAGAAACAGGAACAGTGGACGAAAAATACGCTGGATTTGCATCAAGTGGGGAAAACCGTATAACTGTCGCGCCTGTATGTACACTTGTGACAATGTTGTTGTTAAGTGCGCCCCTTGGCACACGCACTGATTCAGCATCGTTAGGCCAAGTTAAGCTCACTCGTAACCACGGGTCTCCTCTCATACCGATAGGTTTAGGCCACTGATTAGGTACTAAGATTGCAGCGACCGGCGCGGTAAAGAACTATTGACCCGTGTATGGTGGATATAGATTCAAGATAAATACTTCGTTTTGTAGTAGGTATATGCATGCTGCATTTTATCTGTACACCTTTAGCCTGAATTGCATAATGTAATTAATAATGAAAAAGAAAAAATATGTCTGACGTTAAACTTTTTATCGACATCTAAATAACGAAAATTATAACAACAAGAAACCAACAAAATCTTTTTATTGTACACCGCAAATAAAAATAACACAACAATGGGCGATGGTGTTTTTAATTTAATACCAAAATGCTAGAAGGCATTAAGTTATTCCTTATACATAGATATAAAAAAGATTAAATAAATGAATTTATTTGTAATTTCTAGGAATTTTAAAGTACTCTTCATCATCTGTGTTTCTTATTCACAAATTTTAGGCGATTCCGTAGTGATGATATCGTCCCGTTCTGAAAGACCACCTACCATGCAGATAGGCCTCTTCAGGTTTTAGCTGCACAGCAGCTACATTAACAAAGTTAAATGCTTATGGGTGTGCGTTAAATGGTCCTATGGATGCAGTGGCTCGTTGACCTCGGCCAACAAGCACATTGTCAAGATCAACAATGTACAAAAACATTATTAACAGTTCAAAAGATATAAACTAAGTTAGAGTTAATAACACCTTTACATTAATATTTTTAAGAGAGGAAAAAATATGTTTTTAAGAAGTTTCACTTACTAAATGTACTACAAGCAAGCACTTTATATTTTTTTAAATACTCGCTTATTTTCAGATATAAGTCTATCGGAGTCGAGGCTAGGGAAGCCTATAATACAAATTGGACGAAGGCGTTTCTATAGGCACAGTAGCTATAGGGAGTACAATCCCAAATGTTTATGGGTCTGTAGTAAATGGAGAACGGGGTGTAGGGGTTCTGTCACCACAGTCGATGGTGAAATTGTTAAAATCAATGATTCGCACAACCACCAGTAAACAAGATTGGAATCTAGAAAATAATTTTTCAGATGTACCTATTTATTTTTTATACTCATAAAGTGTTTTTTATATTTATAATGTTAATACGAATAATTTCTCAAGTGAAGTTACTTAAATGTAATAATTTTAATACGTTGGAATTATGTGATGGCCTGATATGTGATAATATTGTAGGTATGACACTAATATATTTATAATCTTAATACGAATATATTTAAATATCAAGCATTGATATTTAAATGTGATAATTTTTATACGTTAGAACTGTTTGATTACATATTATACTTGAATTATTAAGTTTGTGTTATTTTTTCATTTACTATTTCAAAGATGTTACTTTTCGAGAAATTGCTTACTTTGTCCATCTCAATATTCTTTGTAGACTCAGTGTTCATGCTGTCCAAATTCGGCAAGCCAGCGATTGTGGTCGATAACTACAGATACAACAAACACAGCAGATGCAGGGGTTCTAAGTGGCAGTGGCTTTGTACCGAGTGGAGGAGAGGTTGCCGATGCTGTCTCACTACAATCGACGGCGTGATAGTCAAGATTCAGAACTGTCACAATCATGAATCTTATAGACATCGAAGCTACGGGCGGCTGTGTGTAACCATAGAATAGATAATAATTGTCCTAAATTATGTGGAAGTGTTCGCTTGAATATCTTACTGAATATCGACTGTTTCAATATCAACGGCGTCATTTGAGGCGCCATCCGTTACAAAGATTTTATTTACCAATACTTTAGTGCCATTTTTTTAATATTTTAAAACGTGTAACATAATATAAATTTATATTTAATGTGAGGTATTTTCTTTTTTGTTTTATTTATCATCCTAAGCACTTTTTACTTAAATCGGGAGTAGTTTCGTTAAAATAATTGTATTATAATATATTTATAATATTTAAATGTAGGTACCTATTCTGAGCTAACGATAGGTACATACATCCATAAATGTACAGTGTGCAGTTGTACACACACTAAATATTTGCAAGTTTATTGTTTATTTTTAAAAGAAATAAAAAATTATGCAATTACCAGTAGGTACAAGGTAAAATTCATATTATATTTTTTCTTTATTTTAAGTATAACATGTTAAAAAATATGATACAAAAGACGGTCAGTATTATTTGGTCTACCTTTGGGATAATCGGGATACAATTTGTAATTACTTCTTATATAAGTATTATTTTGTTTTAATCGGTATGTTCGCAACTTTTTACTCAAAACAATTATTGTTTCTGATGAAATTCCAGATCCTGTGTTCACATTATCCATGTTCGGGAAGCCAGTAATTGAGTTGGGAAAATACAGATACAACAAGCACAGTCGATGCAAAGGCTCTATCGCCCAATGGCTCTGTAACAAGTGGAGCACACTTAACTGCAGAGCCTCGCTTACCACCATCGATTTTCAGATTGTGAAGACCAATAACAAACATAATCATTGAGGGATTTTTTTATAGTTTTTGAGTAACAAACGAACATGCATGCCACCTGATGTTAAGCAGTAACTGCAACCCATGGACTTCCACGTCCAACCTTGAGATAGAAGAGAAGTCCTATCTGAGATCATACGTGAAGGCGTTGCGACTCCTGAGAACTACAATGGTCGCCTCAAACATAGTGTTTCCGACAGAAACCTTCCCCAACCGAAATACAAGTTATTTGCTACAAGACTTGCTTAACGGTGGGTCAGCGCTGGCACCGCAGCCCTGGGTGAACTCTGTAAGCTCTACCACCTACAAAGTGTTTCTTATTAGTCAATGTACAATATGTATATATATGTAAATTACGAGTAACATTTGTTTTTTTCATATCTATTTAAGTTACACCTATCTGATAAAACCTTGTAGGTACTAATAGTAAAGTTATTACAATAAAAAGACGTTTCTGGTGAAATGAAAAATACTTTTTTTGGCTAATTCTTATGAGTAATTCTGGAGAAACTTCATCACAATGTAATTTTATTACCAAGTTAATGTTTTTGTTTGTAGCAGGCCACGCAAAATTCGAATTGTCTCAGAAAGGGAATCTTGTAATCGTCATGGGCAGCTACCGGTATCATCGGAACTGCAACTGGAGCAACAGCAAGGTGCAGTGGACTTGCTGCAAGAGGTTTTCAGCCAGATGCAGGGCCTCCATCATCACTCATAATAATGCCATTGTTAAGCTTTGCTACGATCATAATCATTAACGACTGCACTCAGTACTAATTCCCGCTTATGTTCTTTACTTGCAATGACGATGTTGATTATGGTGTCCCAAAATTAAAGCAAGGTTTTAAATAAGTAAAGCACAGTTCTGTTTTGTTGTTATTGACATCACTTACGATACGACGATAAACATTCAGCATCCCTCTGAACAAACCTTAACCATGTTTTGCGTATATTAGTTTCACTAGGCACTTTAATCCACAACTTTCCTGGGGTCTTTATCGATGTGTTCTTGTATTCTCGGACGATGCAATATCGATAATAACTATAGTTTACATGAAAACTAGTAGCAATGTGTTTCTATTGCAAATGTGTGTAGAATGACATCAGAGCACAGATAATAAATAGATTAACGTGGCGGATAGCGTTTTGGAATGTTTATGAAAAGTATGATTTAAAATTACAGTTTTATGGTTTTATAGATGTTAATAAATTATAAGTCTTTATTTCTTTGCTTAATATAACAAATATGAACTATTTTGGAGCTCCTTGAACAAAGGGTCAAGTAGCCAATTGTCTTAGCTCTATGGCACCGTCGACACAGGAACCCTAGTGTGAGGCTATAAGCGTAAGGCATTATTTTTTTTTCAAATAACGATAGATATAGTTAGAGAAGTGCCTAAATTTGAAAAATTTGTTCTAAAACTTTTACCACGTAAATACTGATTTTTATTATTGGGTTTACGTTTTAGGTCTTCAAGTCCAAGTACCTTTTTTGAAACTTAGTTTCATCTAGTGTTCATTTAAATTTGATTTAAAATGTTGAATTATTATATTATACGTCTATGCATTTAATTATAATTTAATATGATATAAGGATTGAACTGTATTTTCAATGAACACTAGTCATTAGAAATATTTAAGCTATAATAAATAACACACGTATTTTAAGTAAATATTTTATTACAAACATAGTATCTTTTCCTGTTTGAAGTTCCTCCTTTATTATAGTTATTGATTTTGAGTCTATGTTCTACATTTTCATCTCATATGAATAGATTTAACGGAACAGATATATCTAAAAAGATTGTTTCATTTCAGATAACAATGAAGTGGTGCTGCGTAACCCTGCTTTCTACGCAATATCGAAGTTTGGCAAGCCCGTTATTCAAATCGGAAGGTACCGTTTCAACCACCACAGTCGCTCCAGGGGTTTCAGGTCCCACTGGCTCTGCAACAAGCGCAGGTCTAAAGGCTGCCGAGCCTCCGTCACCACTGTCGAGAACGAAATTATCATGTATAAGGGTGACCATACTCATTAGTATTAGTCAGTCAGGTT
>DWQK01003511.1:0-11466 GCA_018231225.1 Noctuana stator | reverse complement strand
ATAAAATAGTGATACACCTTTGATATTTATTTAATACTTAATATTAAGAGAAGTAAATCATATTCAATATTTGCAGTGGTGCAGGGGCACCATCAGGAAACTATATGATTCAACAACAGCCAGGAGGTCAACATAGGCTTCTGATGATGCAGCCAACATCAGTTATGAGTGGACCTCCTACACCAAGTACTCCAACTCAACCAGGACCTGTATATGGCTCTCCACAAAGAGCTTCACCTCCTGGAACCACTAGTGATGACTCTGATGATAGTGTGCCTTCTCATCATTCCCAGGTATTACAAATATTGACAGTATTGTGTTCATATTAGCAGTCGTTTCCACAGATGTCTGTGTGTGTAGTGTATTATTATATATTTTTATATTTCTGAATGCGTTTTATAATAGCTACTTTTATTATATACATTCCACACTAACAATATATTAAAGACTTGTTTATAATTACAATAAACTGTTCAATTTCTTTTCAATACTTACTAAATTAATTTTGTAGTTGCTTCTGCTTTCTTTCTTACTCTTTCTTTTTGAATTAAAGTTAATAATATCTCAAAATAATGATAATTTAATATCTTTCCTTTACAACATAATTAACAGCTATGAAGAAAAGATTTGATGTCCATAAACTCTCCTTCTACTTGTCTGTATTTTTACAATAAAATATATAAATACATTGTATGAACTATTCTTAATTAATTAAACAATACAGTCTTTAATATTTTACTGGTACACCACACTTTCATAGACTAATACTCAATTCTAAATAGAGTTTTGTATTTTGTAATATCACATTTTGACACTTCATATTTTCGCAATTTTTTTTTCTTTTGAAATATAGTTCATTGGCAAGTAAATTCATCGTAATTAATTGAATGTGGTAGAAGTTATAGTAGAAGTTGGTGTTCTAATGAATTGGTTATTTGTTGGTAGTTGCCTGGTGATGCGGAAAGCCTTCTGCCTATCCATTATTGCTCAGCGAGCCGGCAGCAACAAACTACGCTTCATCAGGTATAGGCAAATTTTATCACTCCACATACACATAACCACATCGTAGGTTATTGCCAGTGAACTATATTTAACTTAATTAACCTTGATTCATTCTAAAATTAATTTGAATATAAGAAAATACACACACACCTTGACACTACAATGAGGTGTTATACAAAAGAATGCTGTGTATAGTGTATTGCATAGAACTTTGTACCAAAAACTAAAGTGATTGTCAGCAAATCAAATCTATTTACTTTAAATTACAAATAAAGTACATTCTGTAAAAAAAATTTGAATTCAGACACTGGAATCTCGAATTATATAGGGATACATATTTGAGGGTATGTACAGAAAATACAAAATCAATCAATGTAATTGATGTTAAAATTCAAGAGCGCTGCACATTAATAAATTATTTTAATGTAATAGGCAATCGTACTGCATACTTTTGGTACCATCTGTCGTCGTTCGCCTTTTCATGACAAACTGAAACATAATACATACAATGTATGTATTGCTGTTTATTTAAACATTTCTTTTAAAATTCAGATTGGTGTTAGCAACATGGCTGTAAAGCGCTCATCTCCTGAACCAATGGATAATGGAATTAACCGGGGACAAATGCAAAAAAAACCCAAAGTGCAGAAAAAGAAGAAAAAGCGTGATCCTAATGAACCCCAAAAGTATGTAACTGTAACTACATACTCGAAAATTTATATAACTATGTACATATATATATTTATTTATACAAACATGAATTACATTAGTATTGTCTCAAATGACATAATTTTCCATCCCTATAATTTTCTATATTGTAGTTATTATGGAAACACACACACAAAGAAAATATTTTTATAACACCTTACAAACATAATATGTACAAAAAATAAAAGTGTGTATTTTTTACAGACCAGTCTCAGCATATGCCTTATTTTTCCGAGACACGCAAGCAGCAATTAAAGGACAAAATCCTAATGCAAGCTTTGGAGAAGTATCTAAAATTGTCGCTTCAATGTGGGATGGTTTAGATTCTGAACATAAAAGTGTAAGTATAGAAAAAAATGATGGGCTAATCATTAACGCTTATTATGTGAACTAAAATATCTCCCCCTGGTGTTATTTATTATAAGCTTACCTGATTTTTATAAAACAGGTTTATAAACAAAAAACTGAAGTAGCCAAGAAAGAATACCTCAAAGCATTAGCAGCATACAGAGCAAGTTTAGTATCAAAGGTAAGTCTAGTTTTAGTAAAATAAGAGAAAGTAAAAAAAATTTCGTAATTAGGCAGAGGTTAAAGAATTGCTACAAATTACTAGCTTTAACTATTAACTAGAATGGCTATATAGTATTTACAAATAACAATAGCCACAGTCTCTAGATTCATATAGCCAATTTGCTCTATAACTTGTAAGTAGGTAGGTATTAAAATTTTGTTTATTTAGTGCTAGATAAAGCAATCGGCAATTAAACTCTTACAAGACAAATTGTACGGTATACGGCAGTGTGGTACCTAATTGCCGTACGCTTAAAAATGGCAATCAGAAAACATACATATAGGTACATACACCTGCAAGGTGCGCTTTAATTCATTTAAAGTTAACCTTGAAGTAAGGAATAAAACTAAAAAGATCCATAATTTTAGACGAGGTGCCGCCTTTGAAAGGTACGGAAAGCCAGCCATGTTAAATAAGTACAATTAGTGTTGCCATTTTCCATACATAATATATTGCAATTTTAGGTAATAAGATCGAGATTGAAGAAACGAAAAATGTAAAAAAAACAAGAAAATACTTGGGAGTTGCTCTTTATGTTCTTTAAGTAATTCTCAGCAAATATGGTACATTGAACAAATAAGCACTCAGGCGACGATCTGGCAACTAATTATCTATATGTGTGATATTTGTGTTCGTTTTCGTAATTAATGCAGACGGTTTAGTTTGTATTTCTTTATGTATAGTAACGCGTCCGCGTTGTTATGAGACAAGTGTCGGATGTCAGTCGTGGCGAAGCGAGCGTGTATATCCGACTTTACACTTTCGTGACTTTTATTGTCTACCACAGATTGCGAACTTTGGTGTCTATTCCATATGTATATAAAATCTGATCTATTAAGTAAGCTGAAATGAGAACCATAGACGGAAGAATATATAGTATAAATATATTATACATCGTATCGTAGACAGACGAGAGATTCGGAGTAATATATCTACATTATGTTTCGTATATGAAGTAAATGCGCGCGCATGTAGAACTCGTCGGACCTGTATCTGCCTCTCTCTAACACGCAGTGTTTATAATATACTGTTTCTATGTGCATCTTGTTTCGCCTCGCGTCGACCTCCACTCCCTCCACCGATCGCCGCCGGGATCGGCTCGCCCGCCATTGATTTTTTTTGACAGTCTGGTTGGAATCGATGTTAGAGACGCGTTGTTATAAATATTATCTAAAACAGTCTAGTTCAAATAAAAACATAGAAGGTGAAACGGATTTCGCAATTCTAGCATTTTAGTGCCGGATATTAATTAAATTGTATCGGTGCCGCTACGGCTATCTGCAATCGGTAAGCTTCCTTCGAGCTTTCTGGGGCTTTTGTCTTGGTTCAAGTTCCACCGCGCGCTATATAGAATTTTAGTAGCAATATGTATTGTTATTTAGTATAATTTAAAATTTATACAACATTTTTAAACTTTATTTGTTTACATTGATTTTTTAATTAATAGTTACCGGTAGGGCCAACCATAGATGCCTACTATTCTAGTGTTATAAATAAATAGCATTAATTATAAATAAAACTTACTTTATAATTATAAGTAATAAAATTAGCTTATAAATAAAACTATTTATTGCTGAACAAATGAAGTATGTATACAAAATGCTAAACACTGTAGGTAAGATGCTCACACAGCACAGGAGGATAGAAATAGAGCAACTATTCATTTAATAAAATATGAGAACACTAACTAAATTAAATTAAGTTGTGTGAGAGAAGCTATAAAAAATATGGTTTTTTAAACATATTTAAAACATTAAATACCTAGTCATGAAATAGTAATAATAGTATAAGTATTTATACAATTTTCTAAAATACTGATTAATACTCTCAGACCTAAACAATTATACTTTATCTCTTGTAACACAATTGGCAACTCTAGTTAGGGATAAAATCATAATTGTATACCAAGTCAAAAAGAATAAAATGTACTATACCAGACAAGCCTTCCTTGTGTGTCACTAAGTATTTATTTAGAAAAAGTAATTCTGTGCTTCAGTTCCCTTATTGAATTATAAAGTTTATTCTACCAGGGCGGAGAACAAGAAAACCAAGTCATGTACAACCATAATAATTCCAATGCCAACTATGGTAACTACTATCAAGGGCAAGCATATGGAAATGGTCACTCACCACAAGGCTTTGTACCTAATCAAACTCCACAAGGGTACACTCCTCAAAACTTTAGTGGTGGTCAGCCTCAATCTTCATATACTGGACCACCACCGCAAGGATATCCTTCCAACCCACAACCGTCCCCCCAGGGATATCAAGGGACAATGGGTCATACCCCTCAATCTTACCAAGTAAGTAATAACAATATTCAACAAATACAAAATAGATGAACAGTGAATCTTATTGAAATGCAAGGTATGCGTTGACAATGCATGTATGCATGGAAATGTAGTTAAAGTATACTAAAAATATATTTCGTTATTTTATTGATATAAGTAATATGCCTTTCAACACATTATTTTGGTACTTCTCCTAAATGAACTTTAATAATGTTAATGTGGTAACAGTTTGGAATCTTTACCTAGGTGTTTGTTTAGTAATAGGGAAAGATGTATTTATAGAAGCTAGTTTATATGATTTTCATATAAACTCTTAAAACTCTTGTTTTGACTTGATTTAGCTATTAAATTATGTCTATAATAATTCTTCTATCTAAGCTAGAATGTAATAATTTAGCTTCAGCTATATTTTGCCGTTTTTGATGTAGATATCTCAAGCTTCTTGATATAAAACTTAAATGAATGTACATTTACTTGAAAATGGTTGTAAGGTTTAAATAAATTTCTGTTGAGCTACCACTTATGTTATTAAATAGTTTGTTATAAAATTTTATGCTATGCCTAAAATGTAAAACGAAGAATAAATACTAACACAATAACCTCTACTGCAGGGTGTACCAGGACAATCACCTCAGGGCTACCAAATGAATCCCAACCCAACAGCACAAGCTTGCCCACCAAGTATGCCACCATCGCAAAGAAATTACCAAGCGACCCAATCATCTCCTAATTACCCTAACACAGCCATTTCCCCTCCTGGATACAGGCAGGTCCAACCCCAGTCTCCACCAATGAACCAAGTGCACACTGCTATGCAATATCACCACTCTCAACAGGTATGTGACATAGTTATTTACTTTTGTTTTGTTTAATATTATTTCCTTTCATATTTGGATATAGGTACAAGTATCATCAACAGAAAAAGATAATATGAAAAAATACTGGTAAAAAAGAAGTAACTGGGAAACATAATTTAAATTTTTGACTTAGATGCTAGCAAAATAAATGTTAAATAGGTTTTATTTTTTAATGCATCGTTGAGATAAAAGACTATATCAGATTGAAAGGTCAATCATTCCAAGGTGCAACAGATTAAAAAACATTTCATAATATAGATTCAACATCAAGCTCAACAATATCAGCAACATCAGCATCAACAGCAACAACAACAAACTCATCAACAGCAACAATCCCATCAACAACAAATGCAGCATCAACAGCCTCACCAGCAAATACAACATCAGCAGCAGCCGCCTCAGCCACCGCAGCCTCCTCAGCCACCACCGCATCAGCATCCTCAGCCCCCCCAACCTTCAAACACAGCTACAAAATCAGAACAACACTCCCCGATTATCAATGGCAATTCTGGCATGCCACCACAATCACCAGAGGTATGATTATAATTTCAATATAATTATGTATATAATAATTTTTATATATGTACTAAATATTTCCTTGATCTGTTATATTAGTCAAATAACATATTCATAACATTGTTTTTACAGCAAAAGGAAAATCAAAGTATTCCATCATGCATTCGACAGGGCTGCACTAACCCAGCAATAGCCAATAGTGAATGGGAGGATGAATATTGCTCTAATGAGTGTGTTGTCAGCCATTGCAGGTATTTGATCTATAGAAATTTGTTATTATCCAGTACAGAAAGAAAAATTAATACAAGATTACAATTATGTAGATAATTGATAAAAAAAATTTGCTTAAATACTAACTAGGATGTCCAACTGTATTAGATACCTCATCCTCATGTGCACCCAACCCATAAGGCAATTTAAAGAAAAAAGAATCTCCTTTTGCTTTGAAATTAATGTATTGTTATACTTCTGTCTTCCAAAGATTTCTTCATTAGCTAAATAACTATTTGCTTATAATAACTAGTTATTTTTAATTAAAAATTTATTTATTTAAAAGAACATAAGAGTATGAAAGAAATATAATAAACACTAAAGTTTTACATATTTTTACAGAGATGTCTTCAGTTCCTGGGTGGCTTCCAATACTAACAATCAAATTCAAAATTTCTCTGCTGTAAAATAAACAGTGTACATGTTATCATAGTCTGATGTTATAATTAAGCTTCTATTAGATCTTTAGGATTAATTAACACTTGTTATGGTTATTTATTAAACTCATTATTAGACTTGCAAATAATAATATAATAACAGTCATCACAATGATGAAATAATATCGTATCGAAATTACATGAAAAATCATTCTTCTATCTATGCTAGAATGTAACAAAATATTTTGATTTGCAAACATGTATGTATGTGGTATTATTTTAAATAAAATAAAATTTAATCGGACAAGTAAATGTAGATATAGGTATTGTGAGATTTATGAGTTAATACATGTATAAATTATTATGTTATAAGATGCATTTACTTTATCTCAATTGCTAAATTTTAGCTGAATACTAGTATTTTATAATTAATTTGGATGTATCAGCTATTTTACTTTAAAAAAGAATTTGAACAAAACAAGTGTATTTCGCCTTAAATAACAAAATTATGTTATATAGATTATAAGTATTATTAAGAATGTAAATAATGTTAAACATTGTGTGTCACGAATTTGTAAAGCAGTGATATCACAAAGTACATATATTGGTTCTCTAAATTCATAAATGTTAAAGGTTTCTTCCTAAAAATGTTAGCATGATTGTAAGAATGCGATGGCTATGAATTTAATAATAAGTTTTCTGACTAAGCTTATTTGTGGTAACACGCAATAATAATATTGATATCCTATGTAAATGTCTAAATCAATTTACATCATAGCAATATCTATTAATTATTCCTCTAGGAGTTGTGCTTAGCATATAGGTTTTAGCTGGACCAAAATTCCCTTTACATTGAAAATTTTAAATTAAGATGCAAATAATGTTTTATTGTATTGTATATTTAGTGATATTACTTTTTGTAAATATCTAAATACTTGCAATAATAGTAGTAGGTCAGGTAGGGACTCATACAGCATTATGTAGTTCTATGTTATGTTATTTATGAAGTAGTCTCAGATTACAACCTATACCTTTGTAAACAGGTTATCTATAAAAATGTAAAATAACAGTGTATAAATTGTAATTAGAACAATGATTTCATTAAATTTCCTAAACAGTAATGTTCTATTAATTTACCCTTTAATTAAGCTCCCTTATGAGAATTATTAAGGATATAATGTCTAACACTTCAGAAACATGATTAAAATCTTCATAAGCATAGTGATGTTATAATAATAATTAGGTTTACAAAAATCTTGCATATTTCGCTATATACGGATCGCAATACTAATATCTACACTTCGTGAGCTCTGCCTCTAGTGTTTTATATCTGATATGAGTAGCAATGGATGTACCATATGCACATCCAAGTTCAACCGCAAAAAGGAAAGAAAATCTCTGACTTATCTAAATATCTGATGTCATGGTTTAATAATTTCAATAATTATGGACAAATTGAATTGGATAATATATATAGAGGTGTTGTCACTGTTGCTACTGACTAGAGGTAGAGGACTTAGCCCAGGTTCGGACGAGCGCTTTCTCGACGCTTAAGCGCCCATTATTTTTAACGTTTTGGGATAGACCATAATATAAATTTTTGTGTATGAGTTCATACGCGGATAAAAAAAATCTCTTAGCGTAAAAAAGCGTCCACGTGTGAACACGCCCCCGAGAAGTAATTATGGTCTATCCCATAACGTTAAAAATAACGGTTGCTTAAGCGTCGAGAAAGTGTTTGTGTTATGTGAACGACGGCCAAGATGGTCATCTCATCTCAAATATAGTGTACGTGTCCGGTATCAACCCTGCTCAATTGAAACACAAGTCAATTGCTTTACTATGGAATATGAGGGCAGCGGTCGGCAGTACCTTCCCGCACGAGCTTTGTTTTGTAAGCTGAAGCTCAGTAGAGCTAGTAGTAACTCTATACTACTCTCAACCTCAATCAATTCATGTTTTTTTGTATTAACGTCGAAAAGGCTCTCATACGATCGTAGGCTTAGCCGTCGTTCGCACGAGCGCTTTCACGACGTTTAAGCGCCCGTTATTTTTAACGTTTCAGGAAGAGGGTATGTTGTGCGTGTTTAAACGTGAACGCTTTTTTACGCCAAAAGTTTTTTATCCTTCGCGCTACATTTAAAACTCCGAGCGGAAAGTGCCGACATAAATGCCACAAAGGGAAACGTGATATATACTCACTTATCTCTATATAATATATATATATTCACTATAGAGTAATCTAGAGGTTAGTGAACTAAATGAAAGAATGAGTCAAGTGACATGACAACCCTAGCTTAGCTTGACAGATTTATCAGAATCGCTATAATGTCGAGGTGTACAATCGTTGAGTAAATCAATTAGAAATTTAACTTTAAAGTTCTTAATTAGTTATTAGAGCATTCTTATAATTTATTCTTATATGTTGTTTATAAATGTGTTAGTCATAGTAAAAACAAAATAGTAAAACGGCGGGGTGAATTGAAAATAAAACCTAGAATGATGGACGGAAATGATCTAGCTTCTGCAGCCAGCAGAAGAGGTTTCGTATCACAAGGATGGACTCGTCTTTCACAGGTTGCATTTTAATTCTTATACACATCGAAAACTATTAAAACTTTATGACATCTTCATAATATTATTACTGTAGTGTCGGGATTGTCGTTTGGTTCATGTAGTAAGTACATGACTTGTAGGTACGTTATCGATGAATTTTGATTTCATTTTAGATGGCCTTTCTAATTTGAACTGAATGTCATTCTTACTAAATTACCTAAATACCCTAAATAGAAGTATCTTAAAATTTGATCCACCTAATATTGTTATTAAATTATGTGTAGTTTATCATTCTAAATTGTAATGTAGGTGTTGAGCTCTAAAGTGGAACACCTATAAACATGAGTGATATGAAAAAATGGAATTGTTTGTGCTTTTATTTTATTGTTTTTGTAATAGATAATTGTGACATATTTTATTTGTATGGTTTAACATGTTCTCCAAATTACCCATCCGAGTACCGACCGTACCTGTGTTTGCTTAACAGTTAGATCGATTGTGATCTACATTTTTATATTTAAAACACTTTTATACACATTTATTTATTTTACCAAAAAAATTTAGTAAATGAAACACCAAAATGGATGACTTGTCAAATTTCATACCAGGAGTGTCTACAAAGGTTTAAAGTTGCTAATCTCTCTATCTCTCTGTTATCAGATGTACCAAAGTATGCTAGACAAGTCAACACCACACACAAAAGGACGATGGGTTGCAACTATTTTGCTCTTAGCTATATTTTTACTTCGGATATGCCTAAAGCAAGTGAGTAAACGGTACAATACATGATTATTCTTTAAATAGCTTGTAATAGTATAAGCAAAGACACAATCAGTGGTCCACAAAAGACTTGGAGAGAAAAAAATGAGAGTTTGTAAGTGGGGGTCTTCTAATTAATCGGATGATTGGATGCTAATACATTTTTCATTCATATAAAATTTTGCTGTGTAATTAATATATAGTTAGTAGCTTACAGAGTTAATTTATTTATTAATGTAGAAATTTCCATGCATTTACAGGGGTGGTACATAGTCACATATGCTCTGGGTATATACCATTTGAACCTGTTCATTGCATTCCTGACACCAAAGATTGATCCAGCTATGGATTTTGATGGTAAGTACCTTTATATAATTTATACAAAACAGTTATTAAGTTAAAATACACACATAATTTGAAAATTTACAAGGTGCTTATGGCAATCGAATCTGGTCTCATCCAAATAGTAGGCCAAAAAAACTACTAGTCTCATTGCTTTATGGATTAAAAGATATGAATGATTGGTATTGATTTATTCCTTTTGCTTACAGTCAATAAAACAGAATTGAGACATGTGTGAATTGTTGGCGTTTAATTTTAAACCTTTATTTTATTCTCAAAGTTTTAGGGTATAGTAAAATTTGTCCACCCATAGTTATTGTAAGGCAAACTCCCAGAAACTTATAATTATCCAGTTTATTAAATCAATGCATATATAATTTTTTCAGGTGAAGATGATAGTGGCCCGGCACTCCCAACTAGAGCTACTGAAGAATTTAGGCCATTTATCAGAAGATTGCCCGAATTTAAATTTTGGCTCTCTGTCACCAAAAGCACAATAATAGGATTTTGTTGTACCTTTATTGATGCCTTCAATATTCCAGTATTTTGGCCTATATTAGTTATGTATTTTATAACACTATTTTGTATAACAATGAAACGTCAAATTAAGGTAAGAAATATATTTATACTTTTTTACACATAAATACTTTTATGTAAACATTTTAACAACAATTTTCTAAATAGTTTGATAGACGCTATTGTAAATATAATAATTTATTCCCAAAAGTGTTGTCTAAATACAATGCATAAACATGATATCGTGTTTTGATGTTAAAAAATGCAATAGAGGAGAGGAGTCAGTGTCGTAATTAGCTTAGCTATGTTACAAAACAGCTCCCATTGCAGCTGAACTATGTGGAGCAATTTTTATTGAATTGAATACAGGTAAAACAACTTTGACACAGAATTAATTGCACAAAAGCAGTTTCTTTTCCATATTTTCCATATAAAATAAGTATACTTTGTTTTGGAGCTGTGCCCCCAAAATAAAGTAAGTTTTTGTGGTTTGAATTAAAAATGAGTCAAAATTCTTAACTGCTAGGGCATCACTGTTACAGTCTACTAACAAATGTCTTAAATCACAATTCTATGACGATTATCCGTTACGCAGTTCCGCTGATCACATCCAGGAACATGTCGTCAGTAGCCCTATCACGAATAATAAAGAACTACGTTAAGTAATCGAGTTACGTACCTAATGTCACTTTATCCATACG
>DWQK01003510.1:0-11466 GCA_018231225.1 Noctuana stator | reverse complement strand
TCACCCATCCGAGTACCGACCGCGCCCGACGTTGCTTAACAATGTGATCGCTTGCGATTCACACTACCAGCGGGACTAGGCGCGCTTCAATATATTATATATATCGAGTAAACTAAAGAAATGTTTCAACTATAAAGGAAAGTCTCAAAGACAACAAAACAAATTAAAACGAACATACTTTAACTAAATTAAAAAAACTAAAAAAACCCTATAAATACTATAATAATAATAAACGAATCAATTGCATGGCAATGCCTCAGAAAATATGATTTTTTTTAATTGTCTAAAACAAAATGTTAACATACTATGTATTCTTTACCTATTGTAAATAAATAAATAACACTTCACACTCATAGCATTCTGTGTCGTGGATGCCACAGACAATCACACAATCACTCACTCACTGGTCTCGAACCAGAAATTTAAATTTATCATTTGATTTTTTGTCCCTGGGATCGAACCCGGGACTCTTCGAATGTATGAATTGTACCTTAAGACGTTTATTGACGGCCACAGCCTCTTCCATCTTCCGCTTGAGTACGTTCTGCTGCTTGGCGTGCAGCGACTCCATGCGCGCCATGGCCGTCGCCCGCTTGCGGTCCTCGTTGCGCAGTCTCACCAGCGCCCGCTCGTTGTCCGCCTTCCACTTGCGGAACTTCTCGCTCTCTTCGCGCATTTGTCTTATTATTTTAACCTGTAACATGTAAGCGAAACGATTTATTTATTTCATTTATGTGGGAACTATTTTGTAAGATGATGGATGAAGAAGAAATATGACAAGTATTTGAATATAGAATGAAAGCGTAGAGCATAAGACGTGCGTGCCCTTTGAGGGTTGACTTTAGTAAAAGTTACCAAACGATTGTAAAACCAAGAGAAAAATTAATAAAAGTTAAAACATAGAAGTTGCAGAATAAGGTGGTCCTTCAAACGACGGTCCACGCTCATGTCTCGTTAACTAAGATATGAACTATAAATGCCAACTTTTAGTAAAAATTTGTAAAAAGGAAATCACAAAACACAACCTTCCTCAGATCACGCATTAAGAAGAAAAATCAAAAAGAGTGAGGTCCCTCAATCGAGCACTAACGTCATACGTAACTTGAAGCAAACTGAATTACCAATGAAGTCAGAAAAACTTAAAAGACAATTACACAAACACCCAGAACGTGAGCCGAAATATAAATTCATCATTTAAATTTTTGCGCCGCCGCGACCGAACCCTGGACCCTTTGTGGGACTGGTGAGTTAGCTACTCCATACGCATCAAATAACTTACCTTCGTAGCCTTCATAGCTTGCAACTCAGCATTCAGTGCGGCGATCTTCGCCTCATTCTTTTCCTTGGTCTTGATGATGCTGGCTTGCTGTTGGCATCGCTTCTTGAGTTCCGATATCTCCGCTTCCAGAGCGGACACTTTCGTTCGACGTTCCTCGTGTGATGGGTCTTTGCTCTGGTAAATGATTAAAATAAAATCCATTTAGCTCAAATTATTATTATTACTACTGAAACTTGTAAGGGACAACTTGGACCTAATAATTTATAATAACGTCACAATAAGAATAAAATATAATTTTATTATATAAAGTAACTCTTGACCCTACAAGACCCATACTAGGATTCCATGTGATACAGGATATAGTAACTTCCGAAGAGTACAGAATACGAAGTTATACATAATATATGAAACGTTTTGAGGTACCTTTATATAATATAGAGATGACTTCTATAACAATTTTACATTTAACATACATTATACAAGCAAATATTATTACTAAAGTTAAAGAAATTGTATCGATTGTTTTAAAGAGGGTGTGTGCATTTGTGTGTGTGTGTGAGTGTGGTGTGAGTATTATGTTGTGACCCATAGAGGCCACCTTCTGATGGAAATAATTGAATTAATTATTTACATCTGTATACAATAAAGAATAACTAATTAATTAAATTTTTTACCTTGGTCTTCAGTTGCTGCAAAAGTTCATCTTTTTCCTTTTCCAACTGAGCTATTTTGTCTTCGTTCTCGCGCAGGTTGTTGTGGCCGTCCAACATCTCTTTGTTGTTGGCCAGTATAGCTTGAACTATGGACGCCTTTATGGCCATAGCGCGGTTCAGCTCCTGTAGTTCTTGGTTTAATGCTACCTGAGAAATTTAATAAAAAATGAAATTTAATGAACAATTTGTATCTAGCTATGTAGATCTACCAAAAATAATTCAAATTCATTCTTTATTCTACTGAATCAGCTTGGCATAATTATATATATAAGTATATACATTCATTTTATTTACTTTTTTTTTGTTATATACTGCCTTCGTGTTTCTCTGCACATCCCAATGTTGGCTGGTAGATAATGCTAATTAGCATTAAGTCCGCCTTTACTACCAACATTTTTTAAGGGTATAATAAAATGTTAAATAGATAAATTATTTTATAACAAACCTTGTTTGTTTCATTGTATAAAATTTGGTTAAAAATTAATTTCAAACACTGACACGACTTGAGACATATAAGAATCTTACCTGTCCCATTGCTCGTTTCTCCTCCTCCAAAACCGCCTGATCCTCATTCAAGAGTACTTCATCCTCATCAATCTTCTCGCAGTCATTGCTTTCTTTAGCGAAAGACAACTTGATCTCATGATCTATTAGTTCCTCATTAGTTTTCATGTTAACTGTCTGCAAGTCTTCTAGTCGTGTTTTGATTTCTTTCAAGTAATCAACAACACATGTTTTTTGGGAGTTATCGTCTATTTTTTCAGATGTGGTATTCAAGTTGTCGATAGTCTGATTACATTGTTCTGTCAGTTCGTTTAGTTTACGCTCAATTTTATCCTTTGCCGCTTCCGCTAAAAGGGCCTTTTCACACAAATTAGTGTTCTCAATCAACATGTTACTGAGATGGTCAGTGACTTGTTTGTGTTTTTTCAACAGTTCTGCATATTTGGCCTTTTCTCTGTCCAATTCTTCTTGTAATTGTTCATTATTTTGTTCGCAAATCGTTGGTAATTTACCAAGCAACTGCAGTCGAAGATCATTAACTAAGTTATTTAACCTGTAAATATTAGTAATAAAGAGTTCAGAGGGTAAATGTAGTATGTGCGCTAGAGGTATTTCTCATAAGTTTCTTTTGAATTGTGGCTTTTGTTCTAAAGATGCGATCTCTTACATCTAACTAACTTAGTAAATTACCTAATAATTTCGGCAGCTTTAGCATCCTGGTTAATAACTGGCTTGTTACGAATACGCCGAGCGCGATCAGCGTATCTCAAAGTCGACACTGTTTCATCCAAATTGTAATCCGCCGGACTCACACATGCAACCATCAGTGTAAGAGAATTGCCACCAAGACTGTCTGTAATAAATATTTATAGTAAAACATCTTTCATATCTACACATAAAAATGTTGTACACCCAACATTTATATTGACAGTAAACAGTAACACTAAATCAATTTTATTTTAGAACATATTGTTTGAAACCCAAAACCCGTATGTAATATACAATTATAGCATTTGACTAGGATATAGAACTAGGTTTAACGACTGTTATCCATCGATAACAACCGGGATCGACGTCTTAACGTGCCCTCCGAAGCACGGAAGCTCGCATGAAATTTGCTACTAGCGGTGACCCATCCGAGTACCGGCTACGCCCCACGTTGCTTAAGTGATACCACTTGCGATCTACTACCAGCAGGGCTCAGCGCACTTAAAAATAAAATACAATTTTACAACAATACATATTTATATAGACCATACATACCTTGCAGCAACCTAGTAAGTTTACTATCCCTATAGCTAATGAAACTTCTGTTGGTGCCATCTCCCAGAGCTGATATGACATTACCGAGAGCTAGAAGACCTTGATTGATCTTGACTCCTTCCCTCATTCTCTCACCAACTGCCTTTGTCTTCTTTATACGTTCTGATCCAGCCAGATCTACTAGGTGGAACTTTGAAGTCGTTGCTATGTTTCTGAGAAAATAAGTATTTTATTTAGTGTTTGTCCTTAAATAATAACATTTCATTATTACTTTAGTCCTAAATTATCCTATACAGTGTTTTGTCTTTTAAATATTAATCTTACTTATCAGTTCGGCTTTCTTTGGTGATAACTATAGTGAAAACTGCATGGCTCCGACTTGAAGCTTGGTTCATAGCTGTGGAGCCTGTCACACGACCTGATGATCCTCGCTCTAAAACCATCATAGTCTCCATCGTCGAAGTTACTGGCAGCTCAGTTATACCTGAAGAGAATATTCATTAATTTTATTTTCATCATTGATTTTCATTAATAGTAATAGTAGTTTCAAAGTAGGTTTGAAACTATAGAAGCTTGTTTTTTTGCAAAGGAAAATTCTAAACATACTTTGTCAGAAATAATGTTAAATTATATTTTGAACAAAAGTAACTTATAGAATTCAACTTCGTATATTGGAATTTAAGTAAGTTTAATTTCAATAAAACCATTTTAAGAAAAAATTAAAACCAAATTCAAATTCTAAAGTGTGAAATAATTTTAAATTAGACTTAAAGAATTTATTTTGGAGTGTTGCAAATTAGTTGTAAAATGAACAACGGCTTTCACGGAACAAACTTGCTGCCAAAGTTATTTAAAAAAAAAATTACAAATTATTTATGGAACTATCAGATGTAGGTATTCTTAGAAACAAATGGAGAAAAATAAAAATCTTATTACCTGGCAACACAACACCCTTATTTATGTCCTCTCTTATCTCAATAATACTGTGGCCTCTCTCCTTTCCAGAGAGCAGATCATAGCACTGTTCCTGGTAAAGCTCCATGAAGGAAACGCTCACTTTGAACACAAATTTGTCTTCGTGGGCCTCAATGAAATCAAATATGTCTGCCACTGCTTGAGGAATTACACCTATAGGGAATTTCAGACTGCTTTCACAAATGTTTGAAACATATTAATTACTAGCTGTGCCACGCGGTTTCACCCACGTTAAGAATAGTACCCGTAACGCTTGCTAGCCTATAACCTTCCTCATGAATGTAGCTATCATACACAAAAAGAATTTTTCAAATCGGTCCAGTAGTTCCTAAGATTAGTGCGTTCAAACAAACAAACAAATAAACTCTTCAGCTTTATATATTAGTATAGATTATTAACTATAAGTTTTTTTACCAAATATGAATTTTTAAGAGCAGATTTTTTTTAATGTATATTATAACAAATAACAATACTTATATGCATAATAATTAATTTTTTGTGGTTATAATCTCTATGGTTAATAGACTTATTAAATTATTAGCTATCCTTACCTAGCTTAGTGGAATCGCCATCCGATCCTGAATAATTAGTTCCCATTGTGTATGTCTTCCCAGATCCAGTTTGGCCATAGGCAAGTATTGTGACATTGTATCCTGTAAGTTGAGAATTACATTAATAGTCGGAGATTCAAGTTTTAGTCCATCAGCTTTCAGATCTTCACATAGTATAAAATGAAGTTGCTCTGGCTGTTTGTGCGCTTCAAGCTTTTAATCTACTAAATTGATTTTAATGCACTTTTCAGCAATAGATAGGAGTTATTCAAGAGGAAGGTTCATAATATTTTGTATAATTTATTGATTTAAGGGTGGAATGAAGTTCACAGGATAAGCTAATTGCATAGCTGATCCAAGATAATATGACAACCCTTATGGAGTAGTTATTACCATAGCAGTCCGAAATTCAAAAAATCCTATATTTGAGTCCTTGGAACTGCAGAACCTGAGTCTACCACCACCTTGACAGTATCACTGCATCTAATTATGAATCAGTGTGTATAAAGCCAATGATTTATATTATTTAATGTTCATCCAGTCAGTGTATACAAATATGTATGATGAATAAAAGTTTTGAGTTTAAAGCACTTACCTTGAAACAATTTCCCAATAAGTCCTTTGACAGCTGTGTCATAGAACTCCTGCTGCGTGATGTGCTGAGGAAATACATGATTGTATGTAAAAGCTAGATCCTTGATGGTGACTTGCGGCTCCCCGTTCACCACTTCGATACACTCATCACACCCCCTCTCAATCTCTAGACGCATCAGAGGCCTGATGCGGAGCGCCACCTGCACCGTGTCTATAGTTTTGGTCTCCCCGTCGACCATTGTGGCTTTTCCTTCCTTAAAATGTTACTAAAATAAGGCGTCTTTTGAAGTTAACGGATTTTTTCATAAACGTTTCATGGCCGATTACCGGGACAGGACACTGTCATTTTCTTAGTGTCTCTCCTTTACGTTACGCCAACGGCTTTCATTTATTTTCGGCGTGCAATTTAGTTTTTATTCTAAGACAACTTGAATTATATACAACTAAATGTCTCGTGTTTGAAATAAAATTTAATATACAAAAACTAAAAACACACAAACACAATACAAGAAATTCGAACTTTCGAAACTTATTTGAGAATTTAAAAATTACAATACAACGGGCACGGGCAACGGCTAAGCTGTCTAAATTTAAAATAATTTAATCTTGGTGTTGCTAGCAGTAAAAATGTTTAATGTTATAGCTTATTGTACAATACTATATTATGTCTTGTTTAGTTTAAAGTTTAAAAACTTAATATAAGCTTTGTTTAATCTTTAGTCACGACTTCACGACTAGTCTTATGTCGAGATGTAAAAATAATATTACGCGAATAAACTAATGCTGCTTTACACGCTTTCGAAGCAAACGATATTCAAGCCCCGCATGGATAATTATTAATTGCATGGACTTCACAATACAAGTATTTTTTTTTGGTACTAATAAACATGTATTATGTTTGTAATTAATTATGTTAGTTAAAAGTACAGTTTCTATTCGCACCTTGCTATGCTATCCTAAAATATATATTATAACTAACTCCATTAGATACCATAGATTTATCTCTCTTTTGACAATAGTTGACATTTCAATTGACATTGACATGACATTTTGTATTAAACGACGACTTGAAAAAGCGAGCGAAACGAAAGACCGAAAGTTGTGAATTGTGATTTTGTGAAGTGAATCTCGAATAAAAAAGAATAGTTTTCAAATACATAACATTTTGTTATTAAAATGATATGAAACGAAATTATGTGTTATAAGATTATTAATGTATTCAAGTAGTTTTTATTACTCAGGACAGTGATACGCCGTGGTAAAATTGTGTTTCTCTGGATGCTGCGTCATGCCGCCCAAAACAAGAGGGAACAGGATCTTGAAAGCGTCTAAAGAAAACATAGACGTTAACCTTAAAAAGAAGCCGAAAACCACTAGTAAAGTCACGAAGCCGCATAGAAAAGCGTTGGCTGACAAAACTAATTCCGCTTCGGATGACAACGCGTCATTAGTGGCGTCAAAACCTAGTAAGAATGTTGTAGTGGTAGAGGAAGATCAATTACTAGTGAAACAAAGGCCCCGTCGTGACAGGCGTATACCAACTAGATTCGTAGAATCCAATGTTTTGAAAAATCTTTCGAATAGTAAAAATGCTTCTGGTAATGAAGAACCTCCTAAAACCACACCTGTTAAGAAAGTGCCTGTTGTAGTAATTTCGCCTTTGAAAACTCCAAAATCAAATTTGAACAGTAGCTTAACAGTACAGAGGCCTAAGAGGATATGCCGAATACCATCAAAATTTAATGATAGTTCTGTAAGCCCTAGCAAATTTATGCCAGTACTCCCATCTTTTGCCAGCACACCAAAACCTCAAACAAAAGTAAATAAAAGTCCTAAGAAGAATCAAAATGTAATAATAGGGCCAACAAAAACACCTGTAACAAATAAAGTTACAACAACAAAAACTACTAGAAAGAGAACTGTGAGGAATATAACTAATAATACCTCTGATTATAATAATGCAGACACAAATAATAACCCTAAAAGAAACCTACCTCGTAATAAAACCAAAAATGTACAAAATACATCACCAAAAGAAGCACTGAAATCCAATACCTCTAAAGATCCAGTAAACAAAAACTTTTCCTACAAAATACTTGAAGACACAAAGAAATCATTAAAACGGGATGCTAGTAAGGCAGATGTTTATGAGTTTACATATGATCCTAATGAAGAGCCACCTCATAAGAAGAAAAGAAAGAAACCAGTAAAAAAGAAAGAACCAAAACCTAAAATAGTGATATTCAAAAACAATTATGACAGAAATTTGGCTAAGATTCTTTCAGCATTAAAGGACACAGTGTCTAAGCCTGCTGCCGCTGTGGAGAATGTAAAAGATACAACTCAAATGAACCAGAAACAGGCTGTTACTCAAGCTATTACACATACTGAAGTCACCGCAAAAATAGCACCACAGAGCAGTCACATCGCTGCATCAACTGAAGTCATATCAAAACCCAATATTGTCACACCTGTTGTCACAGAATCAACTGTATGTAATACTGATAAGAGCTATGTTTCAGAGAGAAATTACAATTCAGTCAGAGTAGAAGACATTGCGTTAGATTTTGAGGAAGATGCTTGTGCTGATAGTATTAATTATTCACCAGTTAATTCTCCTAGTAGGCTAATAACTCCTGCCACACAAAATGTAGATGTCCCAAACCCTGTTGTTCCAGCACTTAATAAAGATCCATTAAATCTTCAAGATGATTTCAGTTTCTTTGATGACCAACCAGTGGCAAGCAGTAGCATGAATGCTTCCGTGAGGAATCCTGCAGCAAGTCCTTGGAGAGTAGAATTTGGTAGTTTACCAATAAAATGGCAAGTTAATACCTATGTGAAATCCAATATGACACCAGCCTATGAGAGTTCATTTATCAATTTCAATGATAGTAAAACAAAACATGTTTATACTAACATGGTACCAGACACAAATCAGGCTAACGATCTTCCACAAGTATTTGAAGATAATACATCAAAGTTGAAACAAACAAGTATAATATCATTCATCAAAGAAGTTGTTGAAAAGAGTGCTAAAAAGAAAAAAGTTAAACTAACACCAGTTAAGTCCAACTCTTTGTTTGAGGATCTAAACAACACTTCTGTCTTTACTGACGTAGTTGTCAATCCCAGTACACCTAAAAAAAATGCTGTTAATAATCATGTTACACCACCTAACAAAGAAATAAACAGTGATGTGTTTAATGAAAATACTTCCGTAGAGGATTCTGTTGAAATTAATAAAGAAAATAAAAAAGACAAAGTCAAAAACTCAAGTAAAAAGAAGAAAAGCAAAGATATAACATATTTTGGATTTGATACCAGCGAAAATGAAGATCAAGAGAATGTGTCTCCTGTAAAGAAGATAGATAAACGTAAGCTGCGGGCACTAAAGCCTAGGTCTAGGGCTGTTCTACAAGAGATAAATAGAGAAAAGGGGCCCACCCATGCAGATGTACCTGTTGCTATAAAATCTGCACCCATTCAAAGTTCTGAAGCAGCAAATAAGCTTTTTGACGATTGGAAATCTGCTACAGAACCACCTGTTTTCCCAGATAAAGAGCCTATGGAAACTACCGATAAGGATGTTACAGAAGTTCAGGGAAGTGAGAGTTTAAGTGATGATGACCAGTCTGTTCATTTGTTTGAAGATTTAGAATTAGTTCATAATTTGAAGGTAAGGTATCATAAATAGGTATTATGTTATGTAATATAGTATTATTCTTTGTTACTATATACAATTGATGTAGACAATTCGATTCGGAGCAGCATTGTGCAGTATGGTCCAGGTCTTTCCTGGTTGTTGAGAGAAGTGCCCATTTATGAAGCATAAATATTATAAAATATTATACATTGTATTACATAGTTATTGAGCTTTGCGTCACAGTTGAAAGATGTTAAACCTGAAATTTTGACCATAGGCGCCAATAGTTATGTAATTTATATTGTTTTTTTTTTTATTAAATATGACAATTATTTCTTTCACTTACAGGCACATAGAAAAAGCTATGGGAAAACAAAGAAGGTAGTGACATTCCGTCAGAATTCCATCTCAGATAGCGATGTACCAGCCAATGAAATTGGTGCAAGGGGTGACACAAGTGATGAGGATGATTTACTAGACTTGACTTTCAAGGTGCCCACTATGGAACCTAAGAAAACTGTAAAGAGAAAGAAAACTAAGAAACAGATACTGTCCAAGAAAGAGGTAAGTATTTTTTGGTTGTAGGATAAAAATCCCTGACCAACCAGTGAGACAACCTGTGTGGTGTAGTGGTTACCATGTCAGTTCGCCATTCGAAAAGTCCCAGGTTCGATCCCTGACGGGGCAGAATTTTAAATGATAAATTTGGATATCTGTTCTCGGTCTGGGTGTTGTGTATTTGTCTTTGTATGTGTCCATGGCACCCACGACACAGGGAAGCATAGTGTGGGGCTGTGAGTGTGAAGCGATATTGATTTTATATGATCTGCATAATTATTTTTTATAAGTTGAAATGGCAACCAATTGGCTGGCCGCAGTCATTTCGAGACTGCTTAGCACCATACTAATGGATCGTACATTCTTAAATTTGTAGGCACGCTCCTCACTGTGCTTTATATAAGCACAACATTTTCCTATTTGTCTGTTGAGTATTTGTGAGCAGGTCCACCCATTGGTGTTCGCTTCCCTTTGAATTTTGGGACACACTCTAGTCATCAGTAAAACCGGATTATGTTCATTTACGTAATTAGCACCTTTTCATCGCTATTGTTGCATATACTGGCGCCCAAGGTTTTAAAAAATTCACTGTTTAAATTAAACCTTTAAAATTATCAAATTATAATAAATAATCATTTACTTATTTATGCAAACTTTTAATCTGTTACAGAAAAAAGAAGTAGAAGAATGGGCAGCTGGTTTCAACTCTATGTGTGAGGATATCGAAGAATTTGATTTAGTTGTTGAATAGATATACAATTTTACGTGATCACATATTATTTTCTGTTATATTTTAAGAAGTGCAATACAGCACCCAGATTTGTTTTAAGTTAAAAAGTAATGTTATGTTATTAATAGATAATCACAATTGTATACACTTAATATAATGAGATTTTATGATGCCATTATTAGTTCGCCATTTTATTTTGTGACATAATCAAGTAATTATGATCTGTTTTTAAGAATGCTTTAGGATTAGGAGACTCAAAAGGTGGGTCTGTCAACTTCAGAGTTTAAGTTTTAATTTATATTTTAGGTATATCATACATAAGGTGACTGTTTTTTACGGTATTATGACGCAGGATTTAACGTCACAATAAAGTTTGTTGGCTAATTCTCTTAGAATTAGTTCGAATATCATTTAATAAGAATTTTGTAAATAACATTGCCAGCTTAATTTTAACTCATTTTTTACTCAAATGACATTTTAAGTTAGACTTAAAAAATAATATATTTTTTATCACAAAATACTTCACTGGAAATACAAAAAAATATGTAATATAAATTAAGGCTTTTATTGATTTTATTGATTAAAATTTTATAAATAACGTATGTTTGTTTTTGTCTTATTTACTTATTATTTAATTTAACATTACCCCATAT
>DWQK01003509.1:0-11466 GCA_018231225.1 Noctuana stator | reverse complement strand
TTTAGATTTCCGTTTGCGGTCTGGGTGTATGTATAATTGTCTTTGTATGTGTCCATGGTACCTACGAACAGGGAATCCTACTGTGGGGCTGTGAGTGTGAAGCGTAAAGCGTTTTTTTTTTCAGATAACCCCAAAGATTAAGGAGTTACTGACTCTAAGTTCCCGGTTGATGGTCGCATATTCTCCTGTACGTCATCACAAGAATTTCTTTCGTCTGGCCTTCACTTTCCACCCGGTGATGGAAAAGCGACAGGTTCTCAAGATCCTGAAGTCCATTGAGGAATGTGGCGAGATGGTAACTGTAGATATGATACAGTGATAACAAAAACATCGGCATAATCATAGAAGATTTGCAAAACATTATTAAAATTTGTATTGTGTGTAGACTGATTATAGTATGGTCAAAATGCTGCCGCAATTACCGTGTAAATAATTATAGAACTCGGCCAGACGGGTGTAGAAAACTGTTATGTTTCGACACCTAAAAGTTAACATTATAAAGTGCGATTTTGTAGGGTCCCATCTCAAATAAGGATGAGAAGATCTTAAATAAGGGTTTAATGACTTATTACTAATAATATAAACACTTAACATCACAAGGTCGACATTTACTGGATCTTCTTTATTTGTCTGATAAAACTTAATAAATAATTTTTACCCGAGTTTTATTGTAAGCGAGAACTTTGAGATTTTGCATTCATTATTTAAATATTTAATTTGGTATACCAATCAATATAATTATACACGTACGTTCATTTAAATTCATTTATTTTCATTCATTCAGTCGTATTCAAAATGTAACATTAAACTTTGAGCTATCATAAGATATATTACTTTAGCATACATGGCAAAATATGTTAGAGGTAGACTATTGTAAATGATAGTAGAGTTCAAAATTGCGCATTTCTCACAATCCACTCTAAGTACTTGTCAACTCGAGTGTACAGTCCCGGGTGTTGAGGCTCCCCACAACGAATGCCCCATGAGACCACTCCTATCACCGCCCATCGTCCACTGGCCATCTGGTACATCAGTGGTCCACCGCTGTCGCCCTGGAAATGTATATGCAAATATTTGGACCTATATTAAAGTTTTAAATAAGAAACACTCGTAATTCAACAGCGTAATCAAATATTAAGACAGGTAAATATATAAATAAATCAATAGAACAATTAAACACTACACAACAATTATGCTCTGCTATTATAGTCTTTAATATTTCCCAGATTTCTGCAACATCTGAAAATTTTACGTTACATATCCTAAATATTGAAAAACACTTAGGTAAATTCATACAATATTAAAGAAAGAAAGAAATTTTATTGAACATAAAAAACAATATTAAAGGAATTTTAAATTATTGTTCCGAACCAATCAAGGTAGTTTTAAAATTTTTAAGTTCCGGCATATAACAAAATGTACAATAAATAAAATTGAAAAAATCACAAAAACCTCTTTCATTTGGTATTTCAGTTCAGCATATTTCCAGAAAATATTAAAAACTTGCAACTTTTCCTAAAAAAATACCTATATAGTTGGAGTTACCTGACATGCATCCTTGCCACCTTCAGGGCCACCAGCGCAAATGGTTTCATCGAACACTGAGTCAGAGAAGGAATTTACACATCTCTCGTGTTCCCACACCGGCACCGACACTTCCATGAGGATGTCGCTGGATGGACCACCGTACCACTGCGTGCCCCAACCTGGTGGCAAATCGACCACATAGTAATACAGAAGATATAAGACTTCTAGTCTTTCCTGGAGAAAATAAATAAATACCGCTTCACACTCACAGCCCCATACTAGAATGCCCTGTGTCGTAGGTGCCATGCACATGGATAAAGACAGTTACACACCCAGACCGAGAACAGTGAGAACAGAAATCCAAATTTATATTCCGAGACCCTTTAAACGGTGGACTGGCGAAAATGTTCACATAGAGCTTTTTTTAAATATAAATAACTAGCAAAGAAGCATTCAGGCCACTTGATGTTAAGTTGCAGTGACTCTGGAATTCATAGAAACCCACGTTCAACTTCAAATAGGCAGGAGAAAGGTCCAATCTGAGATCATAACTGGATGCGCTGCTTAGAAGACTGAGATGGCCCCAAATAAACATTATATCCTTAGAAAGCATTAAGATTATGCTGCTTCGGTAAATACTTGTAGAAGTTTTTAAGATTTAAGCAATACCTATCACAACAGCTGACTGGTTGCCGAAGTTCATACCAGACGGTGGAAGACATATAGGCCATACGTATGTATTGAATACTGCGGCCCTGTGCAGTTTGAGTATGGAGATGTCGTGGTGGTAGTTTAATATCTCGAATTCCTTATGCTGACGTATCTCGATAACTTTGAAGTTGTAGGATCGGGAGTCGTTTTTGCGCTTAAAGTCGTATTCTCCGAGGCGTACGTAAAGCTCTTCTGGCTTCCACCTGTAAGATAAGAGATAAATTTAAATAAAATAAATAAATATCTTTAGAAATATAAAATAAATATCTTTGGAAAATTAGAAGTCATTGGTGGAATTCTGTTTAGGCGCCATAGATTACATAAGATTAAATACACCATACATTGACGGACCGTGTGGTGTAGAGGTTGCCATATCAGACGGTATAAAACTCTGTAAAAACTTCATAGTACAGTGAATTCCCAACCCGGCCAATCTTAAAATGTAATTTCCCATATAAATAGGTAATACATGAAACAATAAGTTTCTTGCAATAGGCCCAAACCTTCTAGTGCAGTGAGCGGCTGTAAGAACATGCCGGTCGGTCATGAGGACTCCACCGCAGTACTGCGGGTAGCCTTCTGGGGTGATAGAGGCAATCCAAGGCCACTCCCGTGGGTTGGCAGGCCTGGACCCCGCTAAACGCCCATGCGGACGCGTACTTAGACCGCAGCCTGTAACACTCACACTATGTGTAAGGATTACTAAGAATCTACAAAAAATAAGTAGCAATCGAGTGTGCACGCTCGTTTGACTACTTTCCATAATAATTTTTAGGGTTCCGTACCTTAAACTGCAAAAAGAAACTCTCATAAGTAAAACCTCTTTATCCGTATTTGTCTATCAAGACCCCTGTTCAAGTGTGTTAATACACAGATATGCTAGTGTCTTAAGAGACGAACGGTATCAATTTAATATACTTAATATAACCATCAAAGATTCAAGTTTGCAATTTCTTTTAGTCAACGTTGTCAAAAGATAGGTACGGCCGTTTTTGCCGCATGTTCTGACATTCATAAGTAAATCAAAGGCTACAGCGTTACTAAACATGATTATTATTATTAACATCGATTGTGAAACAAAAATACTATCATGTGCCTGTCCTACTTGTCGCATAACAGAGTGTCTTCTTAAGTTCTTAACAATTTTAAGTTACATACGTACCTAATGCAACTTGCAATAAAATACAGATGCAACATAATAATGAAGCACGATGCACACCTGAATCATAGGTTCTTAACAATTATCGTACACAAATCAACAAGTAATTTACGTTTGTACGAGCTCAATTGAATTTATTGCGTTGTGCTCATAGTGTTCGTGTCAAGGGCTTTATACGGCTATAATAATACTATAGGCAGTTTCTTCATTGCAATATGCCACTTTCAATAGGTTATTATAAAACAAAAACAAATAATGTTCTTAATTGAAAATTTAAAATTAACACTCAACACAAAAATAAAGCCACCAGCCACGCGTAAATTAACTTTGATGAAACCTAAAGATTATGTTCTACATATTATAAGCTATGCACGCTTACGTGCATATTCATAGTCACTACGACTGAATCTAATTTAATTATTTGAATTATTATCATTGTATGTCACGCTAGACTAGTTTAGATCTTGTTGTATTGTTATATAAAAAGTAAGGACAAGCAAAATAAAAGCCCAGAAGTATTAATAAATTATTTAATTGAGGATTTTACAGACCTCTGTTCTCAACGCGATTGGACTTCAAAGCAAGTAAGTCCTCGTTGACTGACGCGGTAGCAGGAAGGTCCCCTGCCAGCGCGGAGGACCCGCCCACGCCTGGAACCATTCTGCTTTCTGTTGGAGGGCCATCTGGACAACAAACTCCGATAGCTCTGAGGCACCAAACATTTTTAGATTAATAAACATGGTTGCGTGTAATAACTACTTTGCAATAACACGCTTGCATATATTGTTTATTAACAATGAACTTCCTAATAGGTATTTTTAAATGAAGTCTCTTTTAGAATGTATGAAATTTAAAAGTATATAAAATTAGTAGTTATATAAAGTAATATAAAATTGTTGGATTTCCTGAGCTGCCTAACTTTCCGTAAAGTAACGCCTGAAACAATTAACTATTTTCAGATTAGAGTTTATAAATTCAAATTGTAGGGTATTTACATACCTATCTACACTTATATAAGTCAAATACGTCAATCAGTCCATCGGCTATGTGCCATTTTGGCTATGGTATACACTCTGTGGGTATACAAAAGTACTCTGTGGCTATGGTAGGCCGTGAGAAAAATGCTGGCGGTTTATAAGTATAGTAGTCAAAATATAAACACAGACATTGTGTAATTTTACCATCTCGGTCACTAAATACAATACAGTGTATATTTACGTGTGCTTTATTATGCAGAAGTAATCCAAAAACTTAGTGAAGTCCTTTTTGAAGTCTTCCTGCACGCAGTAATGCAGGTGTCTGCAGTGGCCGTTGTTGCCATTGGGTAGCACGCATGGCTGGTACGGTATGTTTGGCTAGAAATAATAGGGATAATGTGAATGTAACGGTTCTAAGTCTTTATTAACACTTTAACTGCACGCATCAACCACTATATCTCACCAACACCACACGTTGGATGGTAGAAAATGCGATTCTGGCATTAAGTCTGTTGTATCGCTTTTTAAGGTTTTACAATAAAGTTTTAATAAACAAGTAGGTATAGGGTTGCCAGGAGATGGAAATAACCTATGCTTTTTATATATTTTTTATCATGCCTATGCTATTATTATATTTAATAATTAAATGCTAATATTTATGTAGTAGCTCTGAGCTTCCGTGCTTCGGAGAGCACGTTAAGCCCATTACAGTTGTTAAACCTGGTCGGGGGCCCTCTGGGCGGTTTGACAACATCCGACACGGGTTGGCCACTAACCCGTATCTCCACTAATCCGCATTGGAGCAGCGTGGTGGAGTATGCTCCAAGCCTTCCCTGGTTGTGGGGAGAGACCCGTGCCCAGCAGTGGGACATAAAAAAGGGTTGAAGGCATACGGGGTGTAATCGTTAAGTGCACAGGCGATTATTCCGTAACTGTTACAGATATCAAAAAACTTTAAACTCGTATCGAAAGTACTTTACCTAATGCGTAAAATGACAATAATAACTTTTTAAAATAAAACGAGAAATGTTCAAATAAATTGCATTATACGTACCTCGTGTATTGTAGTTTACGATGAACGCAATTCGGTTTTGAGTTTCTCCATATATTGACTAGCAGCGCCCCTAGCGGCGTCGGGGAGAACTAAATATGGACCATTTTCATTGCTCGCTTTCTTATTGAATTGCAACTTTGTACTGTTCGAGGTTGTTAATGTAGCTCGATCATGTTTTTCTAAAGCGTCAAAACTCGTACTAAGCCCCCAGAATGATAATGTTTATAACTGTAAAGGAAATATTGGTAAATGTTAAAGACTAGCTTATGGTCGCGACTTCGTCCGCGTCTCATCTCGTTCATCGATAACTACAACTTCGCGTTTATAATATTAGTAGGATTTACGAGTATTTATTATAGAAAAGTTCTGCTAACTTCAATGTCATATTACGAACGTACAAACAATATAACGTATTATACGTATCCACGCAGTCCAATGTAGGTTAAGTGTAGGTTAGTGCATGTGCGAATACAATATGTACACTAACTGCTAATTAGTGCCAACACCACTCATTAATCACGCGAACAACTGACATTTTGAAGCCCGCGTTAACTTGACTCAGTTGATTAGGCTAGGTCATGTAGAGCTACTGGTATAATCTACATGAAATTCAAATTCAAATTCAAAAATCATAAGGTACATGTACTGGATGAACGTCAAATAATACGGTACGTCGGCTTTAGGCGCCCTTTAGGCTAAGGTAGGCCGGAAGAAAAAAGCCGGCGGAAAAAACTCGGCACTCCTTTAAAATCAAGTATATAAATTACAAGTTATTAACAAATTAACTATTTATACAAAAGGGTTGGAGGCAACCGAAGGATGGAAATCTAATAGGTCACTCACAATAAGAAACTTAAATACTAAAGATACTGAGGATCTCGGTTCAACAGTATTTTTTTCATGTTTGTTACTTCAGAACTTTCGACTGAAGAGCTTTGTTTGTTAATAACCTCAGGAACTACTGGATCAAAAGGTTCTCTAAGTCTTAAAGTGTCTCTAATAGTCCATTTATCGAGGCAGGCTAGGCTATCAAGCGTTACGTTGCAATTCTTAACGCGGGTGAAACCGCGGGGCGTATCTAGTAATACATATTAGTGAAAGACCGTTTCTTATGAATAATGGTCAAATTTAATTTTGCCTACAAATCAACAATTAGTGCAAAGTAACTTGGTAGTAATCTCAGTGCAAGTTCAGTTGTTAGC
The DNA here is from genome assembly GCA_018231225.1 of Noctuana stator. Taxonomy (NCBI): domain Eukaryota; kingdom Metazoa; phylum Arthropoda; class Insecta; order Lepidoptera; family Hesperiidae; genus Noctuana; species Noctuana stator. The sequence goes on along the minus strand of DWQK01003509.1, from coordinate 4,836 downwards.
CTAATGAATTAGAAGCATTCTAACCATTAATTCAATTAAACAGTTCGTGTGCATTTTATACTAACACGGATGCATTTTAATGGGATACTTAACCCACATTGGGTTTGGTATGTGAATACGTACTTGTGTTAGAACAGTGTGAGCTAAGTTCTCTAAATTTACTTTTTAACCGACTTTAAAAAAGGAAGAGGTTCTCAATTCGACTGCATTGTTAAACATTTTTTTTATGTTTCTTACCTCATAACTTTCGACTGGGTGAACGGATTTCGATGATTCTTTTTTTATTTGAAAGCTGAAGCTTCTCGTTTGGTCCCATTTTAATTTGGTCCAGTTCTGAGAACGGTATCCAGGAGAAAACCTGGTAAGTCTTAAATTTAAGTAACTTTGTCGGACTTTTCGTAACGCGAGTTTTAATTATTGTATACATGTATTGTATGTTCTTTCCAGAACAGCCTTCAGGCGAATCGTTTTGATGTTTATTTTCTTTCAATATGAAAGGTTTTATGAATGTTTGTATCGTATGAAAATACGGCCTAGTGAATTCGTTTGGTTTCAACGTTTCTTTCTGTGGTTTCTTTTAGATCATAGATTTCCTGTTAATTTAATTATTCTGTAAATTATATCTATATTAATATCTATACTAATAATAAAAAGCTGAAGAGTTTGTTTGTTTGAACGCGCTAATCTCAGGAACTACTGGACTGATTAGAAAAATTCTTTTAGTGTAAGATAGTCCATTTATCGAAGAAGGAATTGGTATGTACCTCTAACAGAACAAGCGATTGTTCATTTCTATAATTATATACAAAACTAGCTGTGCCCCCCGGTTTCACCCGCTTTAAGAATTGTGACGTAACGTTTGATAGCCTATAACCTTCCTCATTAATAAAGCTATCAGACAAAAAAGGAAATTTTTCAAATCCGACTTGTAGTTCCAGAGATTAGCGCGTTCAAACAAACATACAAACAAACAAATATATTAGTCTAGATATACACGCATCCATTGAGAGAAGCTTACGGAGTTATAAGAGCCTTTTATTTAGAAACCTTGGCCATAGAGGGCGGAACTTTGAACGTGTAAAATAGACCTTGTTTAATGCCACCTATCCCGAAATTTTATGGCAGCCCGGAATATAGACACAAATGCGGACGTGAGTGGAATAATGGCGCACTTCTCGTTACTACAATTACGTCAGACGGTTCTTTATTCAAACCATTTTTTGCATTACCCACTTTTATTTCCTCACTTTGGATAAATTTTGGCGACGATATTTTTCTACTGAAACTTTTTGGGTTGCTATGAACGTGTTAATTGAAAGTTATATTTGACGAATGTCGAATTTGATTTGAATTGAAACGGTGAATGTGAAATGAATCTCACCGATCCGACTGGACATTGAAATGCTGTTGTTGTAATTTGTGAGTGAAATAATACTTTGTGTTTTGTTTAAAAACATGTTTTTGTTTGAAAATTTAATATTTAAAAAATTGTACTATATAATACACACACACACACACACACACACACACACACACACACACACACACACACATTTCATATATATATATATATATATATTATATGAAATTTATTCAGAGTAACATTTTAATAAATTAATTTTAAAAAGGAAATATTACATAAATTACCTATAGTTTAAAACAATTAAAAAGACAAAAGCTTTAATAAAAAGCCGAACTAACAAATAGTTTATTACTGATTTTACTATTTACTACTCTAATTTAATTTTCTTCCACTGTTTACACGTTCAGAATTAATAGACCATAAGTAATAAAAAAGGCAAAAGACACTTTCATCATTCGCATTATTCTGTTTCTATCATTATGAAACTGTACCCTCTTTTAATATTTAATTTCAGTTTCAATAGGAAATTGATACCTTTCGTTACCTTTGAATATTACGATGAGAACTCTTTTCATTTTCGTAAAAGCGGCCAAAGGACTTCTGGAATTTGGAATCGATTGACCATTAGCCACTTGTTTAACGACAAGAGAGTTTCTAGAACGTTCAGTTTTACAGCTGAACCTTTAACGTAACATGTACCGAGTAATTGCTATGTTATTATGACTATAGCGATATCTATTTGCAATTTTAATAAGCACTATGACTACTAGATGGCGTTATTATGTCATTAGTGATCATAAAATGAAGCAAGAAGAACGTAACGAGTTAAATTATTATGTTCGGAATAATATTTATTTAAAAAAATATCTTTTCTTTGGAAAGGTAATTTAAATAGTGATTTATGTAAAATAACTTAACACGGAATAATGGTTTTTATTTACAGCGTTAATACGGTTGCAGATAGCGTGAGTTTTAGCAACAAATACTTTTGGAAGAATTTTAAATTAATTCTTTTTTTAAATTTTATGCTATGAGACAAAGGCTAAGCAATCACTATTCTTCAAACAATCTTTGTTTAATTGAAAGTTACTATTAGCATTACCTTGAAAACGATCACATTACAGATTACAGAGATAATATTAATTAGAGACAAATAAATAGATATTAATTTAATAATAATTAATATACTATTACCACACTAATCGAATATTGTAATATGAAGCTTACGGTAACCGTATTTGCTTCGGAAAATTATTACTAATCTATGAATTAATTAACCACGAAATGTTAAACTAACATGTAAACAGGCTTTAGGTAGCAAATTATCATATTTTGGTTAATGATGTGGCCTGGATAATCAATCGAATAGATTGGAATTTAGATTCAAGTGTTGCGTAGCTTTAAGGTAAATTTATGTCTACCCCAACCATTTACCTCACCTGAAGGTTTTAGAACTAGTATAGTTCGTCCAGGGAAGCGCCGCGGGAATGACGCGACTCTTTCGATAGTAAGATACTGATAATAAAGAAGTGTGCTTTAAAGTGACCGCGTCTCGGCAAAAGGAGTACAGGTCGCCCTCCGGCCCTATGGACTGATGACCTGAGGAAGATAGCGGGGAACCGCTGAATCTACAGGGCACAGGACCGGGCAGAGTGGCGCCACTTAGGGGAGGCCTACGTCCAACAGTGGACTGGATGATTGACGAGGCTGATGGATGGATGGATGGTGCTTAAAATAAAAGCCAATGTCCATAGTAAAGTTATTCCCGCTACCATTAGTAACTATATATAAAGTGCGTCTTTTTTGTATTTTTCCTGCCAGTCACTTTTGTGTTGTCTATTTTGGTTTCCAAGAAATAAAACGACTATAGAGCCTACAAAACGGCCCAGGGAGGTACGACCGCTGTCCTCATAACCCGACGCGAAGTCTTGTAGCAAGTTCTGGTTTAAGTTGGACCATCTCAGTCCGCATGAGTAGCAATGTCTCCATGTATGATCGCAGATACGATTTCTGTTTAAATGTATTCCACAAAAACATATTTTGATGATGTTTACACGAAGCATGCCGCAATAGCTGCTTTAACTTTGAAACCTCACGTAAATACGTACGAAAATATGTATATAAAATGGCGAATTTCCTCGTGCTGCAAGTTCCATAAAACAAATAAAACATTGTTTCCGACTTGAATAAGGATTCGGAGCGAATTTTATGTGTAAAAGGGTTTTAACCTTTGGTGTGTAAAGATCCAGAGGAGCGAATAATTTGAAATATAATATTATAATTTTAAAGAACAATTGAGTACCTGTCAATTACTAGGAAATTCAGTCAGATAAGTAATGAGTCTAGTGGTTATTAGGCTTCTTATTCGAGAGGACCGGGTTCAATTCCGCGCCACGGTGTTACTGTAACTACAATTAGGGTCTAACTGTGATTGGAGACTAAAATTAACTAAAACTTTTATCACTACATAGTATAAAACAAAGTCGCTTTCTCTGTCCCTATATCCCTATGTATGCTTAAAACTTTAAAACTACGCAACGGATTTTGATGCGGTTTTTTTATATATGTAAACGTTCACAGTTTTTCTGTAGTGTATTTGGTATCAGCGTTGCACTCATGCGAAGCCGGAGCGGGTCGCTAGTTAGGTATATAAAAAAGTTTTGCGATAAATATCAAAATGCGAAAATCTTTTTGAAAATCTTTACGTGGAACAAAAAGTAACGCCTAATGCTGTGTAGTAACAAAATTCGATATTAAATTTGACGAGGAAATTAAATGAAATACTTTTATTGTTATTCAACGTCTCTTTTATACATTTTGTATGACCAATACACATTATGACGTCATAATTTCATGAATCAATTGACAAATTTTTTGATCGATTCAAAGGAAATAAAAATACAAATCATTTAATAATGTAAATCAAATTAAAATTTTAGACGTTTTTTTATCGTTCACTTTATAAATGTATTATTGTTCACTTGTATACGTACCTAAATCATCTTTTAGAATTAATTGTGAGCAATGTGAAATACCTCATTATGCAACCCCGCTTCTGTCACTTGGACCACAAAAAGGGTTTATTTAAATAGCATTTTATCAGCATTTCCACCTCTTAGAGGCTCATAAATTTTTCAAATTTGGCTTTGAGTGACAGATTGTTACGATTCCTTGGTTGAGTCGGATTATGTTTTATCTGTGCCAACCTGGCGTTCCACACGCAACGTGGTCAATGTGAACTGAGTAGAACTGGAATTGTAATAAACTTAAGAGGTTTTACATGTTTTGTTAAGTGCGTTATTTGGGAAAGTTGATTTTATGATCGCTAGTTAAAAATAATGATTTGAATTAAAATTTTAACTCTTTGTGTAATAAAATCATGATAATTGTCACAAAATCCTAATTCTATAATAATAACTAGCTGACTGGGCGAACTTCGTACCGCATATAACATAAAAAACTAAGGGGTGGAC
>DWQK01003508.1:0-11474 GCA_018231225.1 Noctuana stator | reverse complement strand
AATTTTTTCAATTGTCCATTCAATTAGTATGAAAATGGGACGGCGGCGCGGAAATAGCCCGATTGCGCACGAAGCATATTTTACGTGAACGTTGAATATTATTGTATTACAAAATAAAATTGCTTTTTTATCTTGAATTTAGAACTTTTTTCTTTATTTCATTTTTCAAATATTTATTAAAATGTTTTGGGTGATAAATATTATTATGTTTCAGTCTTTATTATTTCATTTTTTATTTATTTAAGCTTAATTGTAAATTTACAATGTTCCTAGTGTGATACCGTGGTTCTTACCACTATCTATACCTGTATCATTCTGGTCAGTGGTTTCGATAGAGGTGTGCTACACAGTACTGAAAGGCAGCGAAATTATTAAATTGGTCGACCTACATCCCACCGAAACCCCACATAACACGTCATTACTTATAAAACGTGTTTCAGACAACGCTTCATGCAATTATCCTCTTTCTAATTGATTTAATGTCTGTCATTTCTCTCACACGAACGTGTAGTAGGCGAAATTTTGCAAATCAGAACCAATGTGACGCTAGCGTACCACGCTATATCATTTAATCATACGACTCAACAGAAATTTTTCGTGTTAAGCGCCCGTAAGTAATTGCATTTAAACGGAAATACAAATAAAGTAAAGCACAATTAAAAAATTAAACCTCCTTTGATGTCGTTTCGCGCAAACATTCGCGAAAGAAATGTCGGTTTGGAGGAAAGGAGGGCATAGCTTAAGTAAGGCCCTTTAAGCCGAGCAAATTTGTCGGAAGTTTTACATTTTGGGGAATTATTGTAATGGAACGGAAAGGATTAGTTGGTATAGGTAAATGGGTGATAAAGAGTAAGTCTCATCGTCTCTCGTCTCAAAGACGCGTCACTCGCCTGGCATCTGCAAGGTTCTGCGGCGCTAGCAGTCGTATCGATTTTCCGCAGTTGGCGGGGCCGGGCCGAGGGGGTAACAGCTGGGCCTCCCCCGCCCCCTGTAAACATAAACACGGGCCTCAATTCGGCCTTCTCGTCACAGGATCGACATCACCGGAGGTGAAATAACGACACTGAATATTTATGAAACCCTCGTATCAGGGATTAAGATTCGACTTTTCTAGGTCATCAATCTGAATGGCATTTGTTGCTGGATAAACCGACAGTTTGAATATTCTGTAACGAGTTCGCGCGATTTTTCTCGATTCGATGCTCGTGAATATATTTCTTTATCTGTCGTGAACACTTTTATTTGCGTGTAATAAAGCAGTCTGTTATTGCGTTACGTATTTACGCAGTGTTCTGGAATTCTAGGCTTAAGTAAAACACTATCTCGTTAAAATCTAACAAACCTTCGACTTTCAAATGACTTTAAAGCTAAGCTTTCTGTGCGAGCTTTGGTTAGAGTATTTTAGAAATTCATGTAAATTTATTACGTGACCTACTTGGTTTTGATGTTTGGTAACTCTGTAAAGTAAATCAAACTATAATACATATTTTATCATTCTTGCAAATACGCAATAATCTCTTAATAATACGACTCGTGTGGTGTGGTAACCATGTCGGACCGTCAATTGAAGTGTCCTCGGTTAGATTCCCGGCCGTACAGAGGTTTAAGTGATGAATTTAGATTACTCCCGGTCTGGGTGTTTGTGTAAGTTTGTGTAGTAAGTCTTTGTATGCGTTCATCATACGACGACACAACACAGGGAATCCTAGTATGTGACTTTGAGGTCTGTGAAAATGAAGTATAAAGCGATGAAACTGACAAGAAAATGATCTTTACTGAGCATTCGTATTACAACATGGCTTTCCATATTTCCTTTACGCGCTATTTACCTTTTTGTCGATACGAGTAATGTTATCGGTTATTGGTTATACGCGCGATACAGTTGCGATGCTTAAAGTGCCAATAATTTATCGAGGCAGCACTATAGTGTTTAACATTGTTGTTACACATACGAAATTACTTTTAGCATTCTTTTGCTGGCAATCCATTTATTTTAATGTCACTGCGATATTTACATAAGGAACATTTTATTTTTCGGATATTGGGACATCAAATACTTAGTGCTTTTAAGCACATTTCATTTGATTTTGATGGGATCTACCTAGTACACTGTTACTATATTTACGAAATTATTTTTTACCCGATTTCCTAAATGTCATTGCGGATTTAATTTAAGTAAATTAACCGCTAATTTCTGAAAGGCAAAACTAAATCTTATTCGTCTAGGTAACACTTGTGTTAGCTACGTCAAATCAATTTCAGTATCTGATACGTAACATGTGAAACCCAAAATCTGTGTTTGATATACGATTCTTTACTAAAATTTGACAAATTAACGAATATACCTAAAAGATTTGAGTGTTCATTAGTTGATTTTCGTGTGCTTCTAAAAATCCGGCGGTAAGTCTTTTAAAATGACATTTCGTACTCAACTTATTATATTACTTTACTTGACCGGTTCATGCCATTTTCCTCTTAAATTAATTGACAAAAAAAGACCAATTCGCGTAAAGGATAATGGAACCAACAGCAGGAGTTGTTTCCGATTCAATGAGGCTTTATGGCGATACCGTTAATGTTATTGGGATGCATTTACGATACATTTCCCGTGGAGCCTATAAGTTGTTGAGGTTTTGCACTCAGCGTATCAGCTTGTATTTAAGATACTTTAGTTCAACTAATACAAATCTATATAAATGTGAACGTAAACGTAAAGTATATTAATATAAAACCATTCAAAAATTGATTTTTTTTACTTCACGATTTGGTGATCACAGTTGGCTTAATTTTCGCTCCGGGTGGAACGAGTTTTGTTGTAGCTCATTGGAAAAGGCTGGCAGTAGTTTTTTCTGACTCGATGATATTGAGAGAGAGATGAGATTATTTCAATATTATTTATTTGTTCTTGAGGTGCAGTTACGAATGTTACGGTACATTTCACGTAAAGCCAATTTGTAGCTTCGCGTTTAACTTATGTAAATGGTTTCGTACTTAACTTATGTAGATATATTGTTCGTAGTTTGAATTTACAATTATCTATTAATAACTCTTGAAGGAAGTAAATGAAAAATTTGAATACGAGTGCTAATAAAGTCGTGTTTTCTTTTGTAATCAGTATTTTAAATACTTAAGTACTGATGATTTTATATGAGTTTTATTATTATTATTTTCTTTGCACTTTGCATATTTAAATATAAAAATAAGTAAAATTATTTTTACAAATTAAACCCTGACGTAATATAAATTGAATTCATAATTGGAATACAATGTTGGAGCAGATTCAATTTAATGGATATGAAATTTTCATTATAGAATTAAATTTAAACGTTATATTTTGAATAAAACTGTGGCTTAATCCTCATGATGATAGGTATTGGTGAAAATACAGGTTAAGAGGGGGTATAAAGTATCAACGCTTATCTTAAATATAATTTTTACTGTAGTAACATAAAACTTAATATCCGAAAAAAAAAACAAATAAACAATAAACATGATATTTTACAGATAAAAAATCACTTACGGGTCACTATCTTATTAGTAGTAAGCTTATAACTATATTAACTCCATAAATAAGATTTGTATTGTTAACTTGTTAATAGCATTGCGGATGGCAACGACTGCATATATCTAATCCTAATCTAAACCCAGAATATATCCAAGTTGTTTTTCAAAGATACTCTGTGAGTTATTTCTGAAAGCCTAAATAAACTATTAGGTATTAAACTAACACGTATATTAATTTAACTGTTTTTCAAATATCAAATGTTGAATATCATTTGTAACAGATAAATATCTTTTGTTAGTGTTAGGGATTTTTACAAGTGTTTTATTAAAAGCTTGCAACCAAGACTATTAGATCTCATCACATATCATTCACAGGCTTAGGCTGAGGACACTACACTATGCGAGCATTTGTGGTACACAGTTTGAACATCTCTGTTATATTCCGTACACATTACATTACATTTCGTTATTAATAAAGCTTAAGCCATGCCGGAATTATAATGGCGCCGTAAATTAAGCGCATTATTATGTTATTAACGTGCCGTATATAACTAACCTATTGTTTACGCTCCGCGAAATAAATTAAATGACTTAATGGTCTTGCGTTATGATGGAGGGAAATGAAAAGCTGTTATATGTTTCATAAAACACTACCTAACTTACCTAAACAATATATAAACATATAGTAAATATGTAACTGATCACTGCCTCTAATATATTAATCTATGTAATAAAATAAAATCTATTATATATTATTATGACAACAATTGTTAAACCAATAGAACCTAACATTCATGATTTTTAGAAATTTTCTGTTTGTCGATTTATCTGTGCGTTTGTGTACGCTACTCTCAAAAATGGCTACACTGATTTGGATAATATAATTGATATACGGTAGTAATCTAATGTAATTTGGATTTAGCATGACAATTAGTAAACATACACCCGCCAATTTGATTTACACGACGTTTGTTTGTAACGTTGTGTGTTTGTGATTTGGTAAAAGGTATTTGTGAAATAGGCACAAAAAGACTGAGCGACCTGGAAACTTTATAAGGATTCCAATTGTGCTATTTGCCGACTGAGTCCTTAAGAGATGAAAGTTTGTACGCGACACAATAAGTACAGAATACTGTAGAGATTTGTATGTTTAAACAACCTACTAATTTAACGCTAGATACTTTCAAAGTTTACTTAACGAGTTCAATGAACTTTTCTTTAGTAACGAAATTTAGTAGTTAAAATTATAACATTTATTTTATTCAAACCAGGTCTTGTAGGGGTTGATATGATTAATTTAAACGAGATCTAAGGTCTTTACATTTAAAGCTGGTAGGCGTGTGGGTGGAGTGCAGTGACCTCTTATATTAGAGCAGTGTACTGTGTGCTCACTGCTCACGTTCTGAGGCAAAATGGCAATCTATTTTAATATTGGATAAATGTCTATAATAATTCTAGAGTGTATTTAAAACATACTAGCAACCGCCTGCGGCTTCACTCGCTTATCACATATTTATGCACGGAGATGAAAAAAATGTTGCTCCTGATTTGTTAAGTAATATATTTTGTTTTATTAATTTCCTTTTGAAGTCGACTAAATTCTTTTAATTCACTACTTTTTTGAACTTTGTTAATAAAATTAAATGCGTCTTGACTTCACCAATATAACGATTTTTATTATCGTACTTACTTATTACACTCATTACTTTACCAATCATAAATCAGAGTAGGTAATTACCTATTAAAATTTGAGATGAAATCTATTAACCTACTTTTAGCCAGGTGCCAGTTTTGTCTAATTAAATATAAAAGCAAACTTATTAGCAACGGAAAGAAGTTGTCCTAGGGCTTATCTTTGAACTTACCATTAATTTACGGTCCGAGTATTTTAGACTTTTCTCACAAAAAAAGTAACACTGCTTTTTCTTTGGCGTGCTTTTCTAGACAATTCAATTAAACGCAAAAGTCGAGGTCTTCTAACTATTTAGCGGATAAAAAAAGTGAAATGCTACGCAGAAGTCGCTTTAGGTACAGGGATCTGAGTTGATTTTACGTGAAAGCAAATAATTTTAAGTCTTTTGTCTGGAATGTTTTTAATGGTTTTATGATATAAACACGCTTATTCCGCGAAAAGTTAGACTTTAAAGAATGCTGACATTAAGCGACTAGAGGTCATTGCCATTTCTTAAATATTCTAGGTATTGCTAGCATTCACTTGGAATACAAAAATTATAAAATCATAAAATAAACATAAATCTGAAAGAAGTTCGCAACAAATTAGCATTCACTTAAGGCTTCGCTTATAAAAGAAGTGATATTTAACTTGATATCAAGTTATTTCGAAGCTAAGGAGCTTTATTAGTGGTTTTATTATTTATAAAGTATAAATGAATGAAAAGAGAAAGGTATTTCCTGCATTAACATAATCTTTAGCTTATCGTGCCTAATAAGGATATATCTTAGGATGTATATTGTTTCCCAATAAATTGCATTTGTTCCCAAAATAAAACTTTCCGAAGCATTTTTCCTCTTTCAGATTAGATTTTCCTTGAGCTTATCAGTTTATTTTTCGGGTGACAAAAACACCAGGATACTGCGTATTACGATGTTTTTTTGAAATAAATAATAATAAGGCACAGTATATTCTCTTAGATAATTATGATAAAAATATTCCTTGAAATGTTTACTGATCTTTAGATATTTTATAGAAACTATTTGGTACAAATAACAGCGTCATGCATTCCTGTCTGGACGTTTACCATCAGATTCGCTTTTGAGCAGTGGAATGATAGTTATTTACTATTTTTTTAGTTTAACTTGAAAAATAATTCAAATAACTGTACCCAGTATGATTTTATAACACGTGGATCTGTTGTGACTCTTTGGCGGTTTTTTTATGTATCATCCTAATCGAAAGTTTACAAAGGGTAAACTTAATTCCAAATGGCATTCTTTTCCAATTAATTTTGGACGATAGTGAAAGTTTATCATATTGGCAGATTAGCGTATTTATAAATTTCTAAGCTCAACAGCTTTTAAAGCAACTTGTTATGTATATTTCTACCACCAGAAAATCTTGATAAAAACCGCATAAACACTCAAGCGATTGCGATACTTCGAAAGCATATTCGCAGTCAGCGCTGAAACAGTAATGATGACGATGAATGAGGATAATAAACGATATTATATTTTGTAACTGAATAACCCAGGTCATTGACCCTGAAAATTAAATACTCGTCATTACGACACCAGCGAAATCGCTTTGGTCTATGAAGGATTATAATTATATTTTCGAAGCGTTAACATGATTAGGTCTTCTGGGCCTTTGATTATAGCCAGTTTATTTAGCATTATTATGTTTGATACAAGGATAGACTTTAGTGACTAAATTTCAGATTGATCGACCTCAAATGACATGGAATTAACGCCTCTTGTGTACAAATGATATTACGTTAAATAAACGTTTACTCTCGATTTGATTAGAAAGAGATTAGATTTAAAACGTGATTAGAATTTAAGATTTAGGAGCAAATGTTACATACTTTTAGCAATCGATTTCCTTTGCACGTTGCGTGATAGAATAGCGGGCCTGTTTGCGCAAACCGGTGGCTAACCTAATTCACCTCACGACGTATATTAGGTCTTAATAAAAGCCCATTTTTAAACGTAGGTTACCTTAAATTTAGGGTGTGTTTTTTCGTTTCTCATAAATCGAGTTGTTGATTTATTGCCACGCAAAGTACGTAACGACGTAATATTGGGCAGTTTTAGTAGGCAGCGGGCGAGTGGATTTAAATAATTTTGCCGTTAAAGTAACTGAAACCTGTTATTGTCATTTAGGTTTAAGTACCTAAAGCGTAGGGGAACGAAGTAGTGTCCTTTAAACACCGCTTGACCTATTAACGAACGAACCTACGAACAATTTTTATAATTTTTATAAACCTAAAGACTTTTATATAAAAAATTACACGAAAAGAATTTATAAAGTGAATTTTATGAATTTAACATGGGTATGTCATGTTATCCATATAGTTTAGGGACACATACGCTACATACATACTCATAACATAGCGTTTCTTATCATCAGGTCTGAGTTCAACTTAAAAATCCACAAAACCAATTATTCGAAAGAGGAAGTGGGACATGGGGTTGCAGTGACCACTTAACCTTAGTCTTTGTTTGTTACACATTTATAGTAAAAGTACAGTACAATTTTCCTTTCAGAGAGAGTTACATAGCTGCCATCCTAAGTCTCTAAATGGGGTTGTGGACAAGTGTCACTGTATACCGGATTACACATGCCACATTTTTTATCTGTGACATGCTGCTTCCTCACCTTGTTTTCTATTTTTGGGACGGTATATTTTCCGTCTAAAATATAAAAATGTTGAGATTCCAAAGCCTTTACATGTTTTTGGGTGATATTTCTATTGGTATTGTGAGCTTCGTTTGACTTTCGTGCAACAAAAGACCACCGAGCTCGTTATAAAGAGTCATATTTTGTTATTTGCTCAATATTTTTTAAATTTATTTACATACAATAATTTTGAAAACTTGAGAACATGGGTACTGCTTATTATTTGTAGGAATATCTCCCAACAGAATTAAATATAGATAATGTTTGTGACGTTATGAAATCATTAAAATAAAATAAATACATAATTATGTTTGTAGCTTATTAAAAAAGAAATAATTAAATTTATAAATGTTTTTAAGTAGATCTCATAAGAGCGTAAGTTCCTTAATACTTCGGAAACGTACGTAAGTGAATCGTACGTGTAATTTAGGATGTTGAAATTTATAAAAGAACACAGACTGTCGACATAGCCGGCAATATAATCTAACGGGAATGATAGTGAACAAAACTTAATCTATCTTAACTTAATGTATATCTAATAAACCAAGTCAGGTTCGTTACACAATTTATAACTCAAGAAGATTTATAACTCAAGACTGATTTTATTGATCTTTTATTTTCTGGTTTTGTCTTCGTCCTGAATAGCAAAATAACTAATGAAATATCAGGTTTCACAAATTGTTTCTATGAAGAATATTCAATTTCCCGTACATTTTGTATCAATTAGATTTTTTTTGATGATGTCTCGTTTTGATATCTCGAGAACGGTTGAACTGGTTTTGATGAATGTTTCTTTGTTTGTTTAAAAAGTTTGACCAAATTTCATTTTGAGAATTTATTTTGTCAAAAAAACAGACCAACAAAAGGGTTATCATAAGACAGGTAATAGTAGATATGAAAATCTGTAATTGAAACTAAAGACATTTTAACTAGGTCAGTCTTAAAATACCTCGAAAATGTTATGTTTACTGAGCCGCAGTTGTCAAAACTTGATTGGAAATTCTGCGGTGTCTTTGTGTTGTTATTTAATTAAGATTCACTATTAACCTCAGGCAGTTCCATCATTCGACTGTTCAGTTCAGTGCGACGCAGAGCGAACAACGGACGAAGCGAAGTGTGAGTTCTCGTAATTGATATAAAATTAATGACTTCTCGATGAAAGCTGTTTTGATATAATTGCTGTTGCAATTTGTGGGAATATCAATATACGTTCGCTGTTGCTCTGTTGCAGAGTTATTACGTTGCAAGTTTCAAGGAATTTTATTTTATATTGTTTATATTATTTGTATTGGTTTTATTTTAAGGTATAAACGTTCATATAGCAAAATACATTGACTGAAATAACCTATACTATATTATGTACATAATTTAATTATATACAAACCAAGTACTTACAAATCTTACTTATAAGTAAGTACTTATAAATCCTTTAGTAAAATTGTTATCAAAGTTTATCTTATCAAAGTATATGTAGGTATTCGTTCACGACAACGCCATACTAAAGTCGTTAAAATATATAATATTAATTGTGTAGTGATATCTGTCTGTCTTTTTATCTTGTCTAGACAGTCTGGTGAATAAAACGTTAAGATGAATAGAACATAGTTAATATTTAAATATTTTTTTGTGTATATAACACAAAGCTACTTATATTGATGTCAAAAATACTAATATTATGCTTAATGACCCTTACGTTAAGTTCAGAGGTTCTGAAAAAAAAAAGAAAATATAATTTACTAGCAGTGTCCCGCGGTTTCACCCGTGTTAAGCATTGTAACGTAACGCTTAGCCTATAGCCTTCGATAAATGGCATCCCACAGGAACATTTTTTCGGGATAAAAACTATTCTATGTGTTAATACAAGTTACCCTCTATGTATGTGTTAAATTTCATTGAAATCGGTTCATCAGTTTTTGCGTGAAAGAGTATCTAACAAACAAACAAACATACAAACTTTCGCATTTATAATATTAGTAGGATTTCACATTGGTTGCAACAATGAAAACTATGTAACACAATATATATAAACCTAACCTTTTATAAGTCGATTAAAAACGAAAGGTTTAAACGAAAGGTTTATTGTTAAATCCAGACTGTTATCGGCAACGAACCCATTCTAAGAAATCGTGTACTTATACCTCATTGGTCAACGTATGTGTCACGTGTCTATCTCATTAGCTATTTTACCCATTATTGTACAATAACTATATATTATTTTCTGTTAATTTTAAGTCTTTACTTATTTTTATTGTGTACGTTTGTTTCTTTATATTTAATCAGCTTTCGTAATAAGTTTACGTAACAGACCAGAAATACTCTTGCTGTTTGTAATAACATTGCATAAATACTCTTATTGCCGCGAGAAATGCAATCGGACTAAAAGCTGAGCTCTAGCTACTTTACCGGCTGACCGCAGTTTGCATGATAATTATCCTTCTTATCTCGATATAGCTTGGAAAAGGGTAATGTTATTATGGGTAGGATACCTAAAGTAATGTTTCATCGAGTCAGTGTGGCCCTGCGGTATATTTATTTCTATACAAATAAAAAAAAACAGTAAATTTGGCGTGCATGTTTCTTTATTATGTACCTGATGAAAATAGAGATAGCTTTTCGCGACCAAATTATTTCAACCTTATTTCATTAAGAATCGATAATAAAATCCTTAGCTTAATTTGTTCAAGGACGAAGTAATTACTAGGTTGAAAGCCAGTTTTAACCCTAAACGGTGTAATGTAACTAACTACGCCTTCAATCTAAGCCGCACTAAAATAAATACCGATCTGATAAGGCCGTATTTCCACATCATAAAAGCTAGCACGGAACTACTTAGCCCGAATTATAATTACCTAATATACTAGTAAGTAGACTGTGCCCCACTGATAGTGTAGATCACAAGCGATCTCACAGTACTAGCAACCTCTGGCGCAGTCGGTCTGGTTGTTTTCGATAGATTGAGAGGTTAGAAAATATTCCACACTGGATTAACCTCTATCTTTACCAATCCACATAGGAACAGCATGGTAGAGTATGCCCCCGGTCATCTCCTTTGTGATCCCCACAATCGGAGATGGGTGGGAGGGATAGGAGACCCGTGCCCAGCAGTGGGACATAAAAAGGATTGAAGGCAATTAACGTACTAAAACTCCTGGTCTCATGCCTCAATCCATTGAATCTTGTTATAAAAACTTGCAGTTTATCGCAAAATAGAACAAAATGCTATTGCCTTTTTGCATAAATCCCAATGCTTTAGTCTGTAGCTTTGTTGCCAAAATCATTCACCGAAAAATTATAACGGTACAAGCCCTTGCAACTTGTTATCAAGATGCGACTGCTACGAGCATTGTCTGCATATGAAACAGGTTCTTCCAGGTCGCTAGTTTTCATGCAAATTAAGTATACAGAAGTCGAATGCTATTAGACTTTGAACTTTTAACCATATTTGCGAGGTGATAGCTTTTCTAAAAGCGAATTATTTATTTAACTTAGGACCAGTTGCACCGGTTCCTGAAGGTGCATTACCAACTTATCTGTCAGATTTATGTTCTACTAGCTGTGTCCCGTGGTTTCACCCGCGTTAAGAATTGTAACGTAACGCTTAGCCTATAGCCTT
>DWQK01003507.1:0-11476 GCA_018231225.1 Noctuana stator | reverse complement strand
AATTTGTTGTGTGTGTTCAAGGGGACTTGAGAATGGTTTAGATTCACAATTTAGTCAGTCTTTTTGTATATGATATCGACATTCATGAGGAAGGCTATCAAGCATTACGTTACTATTCTTAACGCGGGTGGAACCGCGTGGCACAGCTAGTGTACGATAAAACATTAGTAATTAATTGCTTATACAAGCAACCCTTCCAGTCTACCAGTGTTTATAGCACTTTATAGCCCTTCCACGCAGTTAAGGGCAGAAGTAATTAAATAAAACTCTAAGATCTATATAAATAACATTGCAGTTGGAATTCAACTTGACTAGCTAAGAAGTCTGCCTCGCTAAAAGTAGCCCCGTGCCTTCCCAGGATAATAAATCTTAGTGGTTCTATTTTAAGAACGGTTAAGATAGAAAGAGGCTAGACCCATTAAGTCCCAGTTGTCAATGACCTTGATCGTTTGGTTTTGATTTCCTCGCCTCCCTGAAAGCAGATCTTTAACTGCATTCTAGTTAATAGTGGGTAAGTAGCTATAATGTGCAACTGCATTTTCTGGTTCGCTATTATGCGATACACTGCACAGGCACTAGAGAGTCTGTAATAATCTGGCCGCAAATTTGACAAAATTAACATTTCTCATATTAAATTATCGGAATAAGTCTTTCTTTATAATCTACAATAAATTGTCGTTGTTACGCAATCTGCGAAATTACTCATTGTAAACATTATTAAGTTTTATCTCAGTAAAGACTTATTTGAATTAAGTAACTGCATATAATTGAAGAGCATGAATCAAAGTATTGTACTTACATATATTTTTTGAGAAATTTTGCTACCACTTTTTAACTTAATATTAATACCAATTACACAATGCACATTTTGATTTACTTTTATGTATTATTATTATGATAATTTTATATTTCTAATTTTAAATTTCCTAGGAGTTCATCAGGGTTCTTAGGAGGATTCTAGAATAGACCTGATTTACATCATAATAAAATTGTAGCGTAATCGACACCCAAACAATTGATCGTGTTCCACTGTATTAAGTAATTAGCGAATCATCCCAAGTTTTCATTCGCTTTATTACTCTAAAATCAACTCTACTACGTTGGTATAAGGTCTTGTTATATGCAAATTTAACTGTGTTCTAATTACTTGTAACTGCAAAAACGCAAGGCGTCCGAACTTCGAATTGGAAGTAGCGTTGAAAACTTCCGCACAGTCAATTAGGTACCTAATTTCTTTCTTGTCTTTACTTTGTGCTAGCTTTTCGCTGCGGTTTTGTTCGCATTTGCTACTAGGGAACTATCCCTCCACGAACCAAATATTTTTCTTTTATTTTATATACATACATGATTATGTTTTTTAAAGGTAAACAGATAATAATTTCTAATGATTCTTTGTTGTTTATTTACCGAACAATAAAATATAATAGGCTTCTGGAGAAGCTCAGTTTATATAACGTGGCTTTTTCAGATGAAAAATAACATAAATGGGTTTTGAGAATCTCTTTTTTGTATAGTTCATTAAAATTTTTACGATGATAATAATTTTCTTAACACTGAACTAAGAAAATACTTTTCTTTACGTAGTTATTGCTATACAACATCAAAAGGCGTCGTTTACATAATATATAGATATAGTTGAGATTATAGATTAACTTATAAACTTTATTATAACTTTGAATCTATATTCAAAGTTATAATAAAGTGTATTGTATCTAATCTATATTAGATACAAAAAAATATTGTGAAATTTCGTATCCGATCTTTTTTTAAATTGGGATTTATCTAATTTCGTATATGAATCGAACCGAAGACCCTTCGGATGACGGACCAGCGTGGTAACCATGCTTTATTTTTAAGGATTGTCGACATTCTGGTGGATGTCTTTTAAAAATCCAATTTAAAAGCAACGATGTAAGAATAAGTACACGAGGCAATTACAAGCCACGTCCGAGAATCGAGAACTCGAATTTGTACAGTTGCGTCGTAAATCAGGATGATATTGCATCAGATTATTGTGAAAAGATATTGTTAGGTATTCATCATCGATCTGTTAATCTTTTAAATATATTAATAGTATGTATTTTACTGAAGATACGGGAAACGCATACCAGCGAATTCATCTAATTAATTTAAAACGCACGCCGCTTGTGGCGGACGCGTCTTTGGGTCACCTCTCAAATATTAGAAATACCCATTTAGACTTGTTTAATCATGATGATGGCCAAATACTGTGAAGAACTCTCAGACGTGAACCCTTTTTTACGAAATTAATCATAATTATGTCTTGTTCAGTAGACCTTAAAGGTCTACTAACTGAGTCTCTCTAAAACATCTGAACACTTGATTTTTATATTTTTTATACTTTCTTGCATTCAATCCTTTTTTTACGTCCCACTGCTGAGCACGGGTCTCTCCCCACAACCGGGGAAGGCCTGGAGTATGAGTATACTCCAGGAGTCACCACGCTGCTCCAATGCGGATTAGTGGAGAATTTATATTTAAAAATTAATTTATACTTTCTACAATACCATAAGTCCACAATTAAAATTAGGAAGACATTCTCAAACGTCCTTTCTGCGTCTGTACCCAGTGGGTTGCAAAGAAACAAAGGTAAAAATAAACAAAACTGTAAGGTTGTACTTTAACTTTTGAGTGTGTCCAAAAATAATTACGTTTTACTTACAGTTAAACTGGTTATGTAACGCATTAAACTTTTAATATTGAATTAAATAAGTAAAATTTCGAAGGATGGAATCTTCTCGAATCTTCTTGATCTTCAAGACAATTTTATTAAGCAATTGAATAATGTAATAAATACATAAATAACGATTGTTTTAATTGTTGTTGTTTAACGATACGCGAGGTGTAGTGGTTACCACGCCAATCCAAAGAGTCCTAGGTTTAAAACTGATAAATTTAAATTTCTGTTGTCGGTCTGGGCGTTTGTGTAATTGTGTTTGTGTGTGTCCATGTTACTCACAACACAGGGAATCCTAGAGTGCGGCTATAAGTATGAAGCGGTATTTACTAATGTAATACTTAATTCGCTATGAATACCTAAAAAACTTAGCCCACACTTCGATAACAGATACCCGATGGATTTCCCGTCGCGGCATTACCTAAATACATTACCTGTATAAACCTTCCCAAAAATATGGTTTGCGATCCAATAATTTATCGTATCATACGTTTCGGCATAATGTTTGCCCATACGACCATACCCTTGAAATATTAGCGCCCTCCACACAAGTCAATGTCTTCGTTTTACTTGTTTGATCGTATTGTTGACTTCGTTAACCATTCACGTAAACAGCTTGACCTTTTATGGCCTTAGTTTTATGCTGTTTTCATGGCGAAGGTTTCATTGGTCATGGCATAAGTAACTATATTGACGACTGCGGCTCAACAAATGGAGCACATGGCGCGGCCACCACCGACCAGATGCAATGATGATCTGTTGAAGATAACTGGAAATAGCTGGATGCAGAGAGCACAGGAACAGATGTAAAGGTGGGAAGACTACGTTCAGCGGTGTAAGTCCAAAGGCTACTGGATGGATGGATCAAACAAAACCTCAATCTTCAGCTTCAGTTCTTCTTGTCGACCTCGATGTATATCTTACTTAAAAATTAGATAATTGCTTTGGAAAAATGACCCATGAAGTCGGAAAGTCAGCAGTTTTGTCGTACCTACAGTACCATAAGTGCCTATTTTTAAAATTTTAGCTATAAATCTCATTAGGATACCCATACATCACAAAATATTGCATATTTAAAACATAATAACACGTTTAGCATGAAAAAGCTCTCGTCTGCGACTAAACGTTGCGTGGTATTGTATCGAAGAATTCGCCAGTCAATTTATTGTCCGCGAGGCGATTCCGGGAAGTGCGTCCGGGAACACATTTATCAACCAGCCCTTTAATAGGGCTGTCACGTTTATAAAAATTGCAAAATTCTTAAAATACAGTAAAAAGCATTATCGTCTAGTCAAAAAATTATCTGTGGTGGAAAAAAGATTTCTTTCAGCCTTCCTTTGAATTGAAGACATGATAGATCAAGGATAAGGCAATAAACAATAAACAAAAAACTAAACAAAAAAAAGACAGTAAACTTCAAGTCCGCAAAAGTATATGACGTGGTATATTTTATAGATAGGAAAAGAAAGAAGCAACCATTGATAATGATAGAGATGGTAGAGCACGGATACGATAAATAATATTAATTTCTGGCATTATACCCGTAACACCCCTATTACTCGTTAATATATTTCTGAGCGAGGCTTATGACATCCCTAATGATGTATCGAGGAAAGAATCTCGATATCGTCTCGGATTTATGTCTGGTCCCGCTAAATGCGTTTTGTTTTATTGTACTTTCACTGGATTTAGGTAAGTTTGCGTTGAGGAAAACATTTATATTTATTTGGCTACCAACTAGCCAAATCTTTACTCATTGTTATGTCCAATTTCTTTGCAGTATTCTAAGTAAGCACTACGTTTGTTACTATCTAAATATCTCTTGACCTAATAAGGGCTTTAGATATATTATAACTTCTTTCCTAACTCAAATTGTATGATACATATTATGTAAGTTATTTGTCTTCAATTTGATGCTCCTTGAATATGAACAGATTCATAGAAACGTGTACCTAAATACTCACTCTATGAACCTGATGATGCGAAACATGTGGTAGTAGATAACAGTCGTTAAACCTGTTCGTTAGCCCTTTGGGCGATCTGACAACATCTGACACGGGTTGGCTACTAACCCGTATCTCCAACAATCCGCAATGGAACAGCGTGGTGCATTCTCCAGGCCTTTGGTGGTGGGAAGAAACACGTGCCCGGGAATGGGCCATAAATAGAGTTGCAACCACAATTAATTGCACTAAATACCTCGTTATAAACTAATATAAGTGACATATTGCAATAATACAACGTAGCGACCGTCAAGTTAATGAACTTGACTGTTAGCTCAGCCTTGTCCATGTTTGCTGTGGCGTCTATACTTGCACCCGCTGACTCTCGAACTTTGCCGATGTTTGCTTACCCTGTGTACTTTGGACTCATATCGAACTGACTGAAGGTAACGATGGCCACTAATCGCACATTCGTATTACACTGAAAAGCAAGGCGGGTCAACTTTGTAAACCAAGCACGGTGAGACTCATGTAGAGGGAGGTTACCACATTGGTCTGTTCGTATATCAAGTTCAACGATTTTTTATATAATACTTTTACCTACTAGATATTATTGTCTGTTTTTGATTACAGTTTGGTGTTAAACATTTTTTTAGTACCTACAATTTAGTGTTTTATTTTCAAAATTATATTTATTCTTATTACAATACATGTATTAGAGTTCGTCAAAATTAATCATAACATATCACAGTACAATTTATAATTCATAATTATTGTATTGTCATCAGTTCTCGATAATTGTATTTTGGTTAACGCAAAAAGTGCCGAACGCGCTTATAGAAGTTTCCACTTCAAAAAGGAAGTCCTTAGGAAGTCTTTAGGTCCTTAGGTACCTATGTCCTGAAAAATTCCGGTACACTAATACTTAAAAATTTTATGACTACTATTCATTTTTTTGTTACTGCCCTTAGAGTTAGCGATCCATTCCCTTCCACGTGTATGGAAGAGTTTACAAGGGTAAACAACGGAGGGTAAACAACGGGTGCAAGTTCACACGTGTCCATGACGTTAAGGGCAATGGCATTCAAATAAACAATGAAAACATCTATTCAAATAAGTTTTTTTAACCACTAGATTTGAAACCATGACCTCGTAATAACAGGACACCATTTCTTAGCGGGATGGTGCGGGTATATGTTTTTCTGGAAGTTAAACTAAGTGTCAAAGCTTAAAGTTGATCCAAAATATAGATCCGCGCTCCAAAGTTTCAGTTTATTTTAGACTGTTTATTATTTAATTGTTGCTAGTTACTTAGCCAAAAAATAATTAAAAGTATATTATCGTCCATGATTGATATCTTGATTTCGTTAGGTACTAACAACATTAGATAGTGATAATATAATTGTTAAATTATTTATTGGACACAGAGGTACAAGACAAATAGAATCACTGAAACTTTCATATAAATTTCATTCAAAATTTTATTCATAAAATGTACGTATTTTATTTTTTAACTTCTATTCAAATCTAAATCAACCATGACCATGCAACTTATAATATGATAACTAGTTCAAAATACGACCACGAATATACATAATTCTGAAAGTCATTCTTACTTGTTTGGTTCATAATCAATTATCTTCAAATGTTTTCATATTAAAATTCTCTAAAATCAATATAAACTTCGTGCTATGGTAAAACCCGAAACAAGTAAGACTGAAAATTAACTAAAATCATTTTTCACACTATTAAAATACAAAAATATCTTTTACAATTACTTAAAAATTACAACATTTAAAAGCTACATCTATGAGCATATTTCACTTATTAGAAAACTTACCTAAACGTGTGTTTACATCTTATATTTATAAAAGTATTTGTATTAACTACTTAAGAGGTAGGTACACATAAAATGTATTGGTAAATTTAACAAACACAGCCCTCACCGTCCTATCGAAAGATTACCTAAGTACAAAATAAATACCCACCACAAAAAGACCATAAGAAAATTTTTCTGGGTTAAACGTAAAATAAGGTCCCCCGTATCAAAACTTAAATAGCTCTTTTAGTTTGTGCTACAAAAATCTGCGTTCAAGTAATTAGATTTATATAATATATCGTTTACTACCACACAGCTTATGCTACTCCCGATTTCTAGACTTTTTATTAACGAAAAAATCATTAAATCAGGTACATTTACACTCACCAACTTAATGAAATCCATCAATGTTTTAGAAGAAGAAGAATAAGAAATAGACTATGACGTCAGAAAGAACAAGTGAGAAACGGAAACAAAACAACCCGCAAAATTTTCTTACATTTAGTAGTTTTTGTACATAAAACGGCAATCAACTTAGAATACAATTCTGTATACGATTTCATTTCAAGAAACCCACAGTTCGGGCAGCAGAGAGACTCAAGAAAGATGACAGACAAAAAACAGTATTTCGTCATAATATACAGAACTATATTCTTAATTCATTCATAAAATCAAGATGTTAAAATCAGAATCACAAATCGAGTCACATTTACAAGGCATGGCTTTGTCGAAAGAGAAGTCAAACATGCAGAATTAAGTAACATTTTGTTTTGTAATCACTGTCTTTATCAACAAAACCATTTAATTGTAATAATCAAACCTATAAATTGAGGCAAGATATAAATTTCACACGTAATTTTACAAGGAAATTTTACAAGTTATTTCATTGAAAAAAGAATAGGAAAAGATAAATTTATACACGTAATAGACTTCAGAGAATAGTATTGATGAATCTTATTGTATTGATCCGTCGAAAAATACTTCCTCATAACAAACCTTGCGTGATAGAAACGATAATATATAAAATCTTATTCTATTTTATTATTTAAAACAAAGGTAAAACATATCAAAGTGGCTGCAACTGAAAACTGATTGATTTTAGTATGAGTAGACTATCTTAGAATTCTTTAAATTTGCTCAAATCCATCGATTGTATCAATGGGCCCTCACAAGGCACTGGCTCGTTTCTGAAATAGAATTATGTTGATTGATATTATAACTATGAAGTGTATAAAAAATATTAGCGACTTTAAGTTTTAATTCTAAATAAGTAGTAATCTATATCTATACTAATATATGAAGCTGAAGAGTTTGTTTGTTTGTTTGAACGCGCTAATCTCTGGAACTACAAGTCGGATTTGATCATTTTTTTGTGTCTGATAGCTACATTAATGAGAAAGGTTATAGGCTATCAAGCGTTACGTCACAATTCTTAACGCGGGTGAAACCGCGTGATAAAGCTAGTAATAATATATACGTAGTAAGTAATAATGTATACTAATAATATAAAGTTGAAGAGTTTGTTTGTTTGAACGCGCTAATCTCAGAAACTACTGGACCGATTTAAAAAAATATTTTAGTGAAACATAGTCCATTTATCGAGGAAGGCTATAGATCAAGCGTTGCGTAGCAATTCCTATGCGGGTAAAACCGGGAGTACTATAATGTTCCAGAGGCAGAAACTTACCTTTATAATAAGTTACTTGGATCTCATTGCAAATGGAACTATGTTTTGTATGTTATAAGAATTAATTATTTAAAACTAAACCTAACCTAACCTATCCCAACCTATCCCAACTAAATGCCACAATAGTTACTTCTCCAAGTGCAACAGTGCGTTGTGCGTAGGCGTGTGTTCGGGAACGCCTGCGTTGTTGCTCGGCACGAAGTTGTCGTAGCAACTGAAGCTTTTGAACTCCACCCTGGAATTATACGATACGTAATAACATAAGTTCATAATACCTTCGTCTATAAATAAATAAATGACGCTTTACTCTCACAGCCCCACACTAGTATTCTCCGTGTCGTGGGTGCAATGGACACATACAAAGACAAATATACAAACACCCAGACCGGGAACAGAAATCTATTCTAATATTATAAGCCGTAAGAAACAAGAGCTAATCTCTGAAACTACAAGTCGGATTCGAAAAATTCTTTTTGTGTATGATAGCTACATTCTTGAGGTTATAGGCTATCAATCATAACGTTACAATTCTTAAGGCAGGTGAAATCGTGGAGCGTAGCTAGTCATTTATATAAACTTTATGAAGCTTCCAATAAAATTGTTTATAACATGACAAAATGAAATCATCAATACGGGGCGGCAAAATTTCACAATAAATAATTTAAAAAAGACCACAACTAGTACCGATTTACCTCCAAAATAGGGCTCTAGTGCGGCAGAATTTGACGTCAACAAAAAAAAAATATCAGAACCATTTATAATTGACAAAAATGGCAACGAAAGGACGGTGAGCCGGGCGGCGAAAACTCACGCTACGCCACGAATTGATAATGTAACTGTGTAGCGCGTCCCCTCACTAGCGAGGTGGTGTCGGCACGAAGCCACCTACAAAGGACGCGTCGACTGCCCGCGCGCTTCCTGTAGGTTGGTAACACCGCAGTCCCGAACCGGCGGTGGTAGCGTACGGTTAGCGCTAGGATAGGTTTCTGAAGTTTGTTTTGTACTGTCCTGTCTTTTGTTTAAATTAAAAGTAATAGTGTAGCAGCAAAGTGTTTAATTTGAACAGCCCACTAACTCGCTACAGTACATAATTGTTAATTTTAATATGCGCGCGTTCCGTAATACGTGAAGAACATTTAAAATATTATATTGAGTTAGAGTTAAAATACTTAAATCTTATTCGACTTCACACATATAAACCTGTTGCCATAATCTTCAATTTTAATTAAATGTAATTTGTTGTACATAGGTACTCTAACTAGACAAAAGAAAAATTCTACAATAGATTTGTAAGTAAAATATACGAAAAAAATTACACGATTAGAATGTAGATAACAGCTAATCGTGTCATTTAGTATTACGTTCACTACCTAGGTATGCTTACCTTAGTCACTAAATGGAATCGTTTCTTACAGAAGACAGATTTAGACGCTACAATCACAATGATCACGGAAGAACGACAGGCTACGATATAGGACATATCGGGAGTGACGAACGCGACACGAGCATTGAGGACAGCGGTCCCTGCCGACTTCTAGACAACAGGTACTGAGGTCTTCAAGTTTTGCAAAAGAATAATCGTCTTAGTTATATAGAACGATCTTGCGGAGGCATTTCCGAAACACTATGACATGAGGTTTATCACAAAAATTGCTAAAAGAGCTCGATCTCCTTCAAAGCAGGCAACGCATTGGCGATTCTCCCGGTGTTTTCCATGTTCATATACATCAATGAATTATCTAGTGGCTCGAATGCTTGTTTGCTAGGCGAAGTTAAAAAAAATCACATTTTTTTTAGGCATGCAACAATTTCTAATAAAATTGTTCAAATCTTCAAATCCTTCCTTTTTCAAATCGCTTTCACAAAGATATCTGGGAGCGCGGTAATGAACCCGCCAAGTCGAGCAAAAAAGCAGCATGATGCATCATATAATGTTTATAGAAAAGAAGTAGATACCTAACGAGTAAGCAGGCCATTTGGTGTTAACTCGTCTCTGCAACTTATAGATATCAATATTCAACCACAGTATTACCACTCTTAGATCCGATACGTTTCTACTCTTGAGGATTGGGATGGTCGCCTTTTGTATTACATTTACGTGTATTTCTGATTTTCAGTAATAGTCGAGAGCTTGGTTACGGCCCTGATGGATACTTGGACAACCACCGAGGCGTTTCCACTTCAGTGAGAGCGGCTGCAGAGGCCTCCGCCTCTTCCTACAGCTAGATGAAAGTGTAATGTAGCTACACTTCTTAATATTTCAAGTGCAAGTGTTAGTCGAGAAACAAAATAATCAATCATTACTTTAACCAACTCACTAGTTAATTAACTATTATCTAATCTGTGGTTGAGGAGGAGGAATTCAAAGGAAAAATAGGAATTCTTGCTTTTGAAATATTTTGAAGACAAAAAAGCAACGCGACGACTGAATTGGCTTTGTATTTGACTGATTTAACTAGGCATAGTGTACTGTGTATTTATCTAATTATAACAAATTCAAAATTTCTTTGTGTATGACGTCATAAACAAAATAAAGCTAAGTTAATAACTTCAAATCGCCAAGTGTAGCAATTACTAATTTAGTACACCCGGCATCCAGTAGGTAAGTAACTTATACTATCCACGAGCAGTGTACCTATTACAAAGAATTTTTTTTTAACATAAACCTAATGAAGTGAGAAAAACACTTTAATTATTTCTTTGTTGCGCTGCGGTGTATTTCCGCAAAATACTTACACCTAAGTCCACCAGAGAGAATAGAGACTACCGTAGATTAAAATGGTCTTTACAGCCAAGTTCAAAACTTGACCATTACAATGATTTCTGACGGGAATACGCTGTGACCTGTTTTCAACAGGCAGCAGATCGGATTATAATCATAGAGTCATGGACTCTACAATGTCCCCGGTTTCACCCTCATTACGAATTGCAACGTAACGCTTGGTAGCCTACGTCGATAAATGGACTATCTTACACTAAAAGAATTTTTCAAATCGGTCCAGTAGGTCCTAAGATTAGTGCGTTCAAACAAACAAACTCTTCAGTATTATATTATTAGTAAGTATAGATTATACTTTTCATTCATTTAAATTAACATCATCATTCGTCAGTGGTTTTAGGCTTGGACTCAATTTCCTTTCAAACAATAATTACCTACTTACTAACTACGTTTATAAAGAACGTAGGCCTTTGCCTTCAACCCTTTTTAAGTCCCACTGCTGGGCACGGGTCTCTCCCCACAACCGACGAGGCCCTGGAGCATACTCCACCACGCTGCTCCAATACGGATTGGTGGAGATACGGGTTAGTGGCCAACCCGTGTCGGATGT
>DWQK01003506.1:0-11479 GCA_018231225.1 Noctuana stator | reverse complement strand
ATTTTTATTCATCATAAGGTATTTGTATACACTCGATGAACGTCAAAAACACAGTACATCGGCTTTAGGCGCCCCTTCGGCTAAGGTAGGACTCGTAAACTCTCGGGACTCCTTTAAAATCAAGAGTAAAATCACAAATGATTAACTATACAGTACAGCTTCAGGCTGATAGCGCGCACACGTGACAGCTGATCGTGGGCGCGACAATTTTATAGTCGCTTGTCTACGTAACGCAAGATGTAATTATGATGCACCGTGTCGATTTATATTAAACGTCTAGCCTTCGCATAAAGAACTACAGCGTTATTTCACGAATGTCACTCACTTGACGTGACATATTGAGAGTCCGGCCTCACGTGTATTCTTCGGGTTCGCCCTATTAGTTTCGAATCCAATAATCGAGGCCCTTCGTCTTGAACTTCCGCATCCAAAAGCGACAAAAATACACGTGACTCAACCTATCTTTTATATAACTCGTCAATATTAGATGCGGGCCAGTTCCATTACAGAGGATGATATAAGTTTCTATTAATTTAACAAGTACATAATATTTAAAAATTTGCAAGTATGGAACCTGGACTCACCAGAGCTATATTCCGATAGTCAGTTATCATTAACGTCTGCAATGTTATTAAAAAAACTTACCTTGCCCGGTCCAGGAGGCGCCGATATAACGTTGACACAGCCTCCGGTACGCAGGTCCCAGAAACGAACGGACTTATCCTGACTGCCGGAGACGAACATAGCACCGCCCCAGTTATAGAGGGATAGAACGTGCCCCGAGTGACCGCTCAGCGCCTGATCATAAAGGACAATATAATTAGAGCTTGCAGAGTTCGCCCGCCGCTACCCTCATAGCCCACCGTGAAGCAAGTCGTGTAGCAATTACTTTTGTTTCGGTCGGAGAAGGTTGCTACCGGACTCACTATAGGTATTTGAGATGATCGTCTCAGTCCTCGTGAGTAACAACGCCTCCACGTATGATTTCAGATAGGACTTCTTTCCTATTTGAGGTTGGCCGTGGATGTGGACTCCGTCTATGGGTTGCAGTGCCTACCTAACATCAGATGTTCTACATGCTCGTTTGCTACTCATAAAAAACAAAATATTTTTTAATTATTTAATGTAAACGAATTTACTCGCTGCACTTGAATAACACGACGGCACAATACTCATAAAAAACCTACTATAGAAAATACGGAACCAAATCCTCATTTCTTTCTTGCAATGGTGTCAATAAACTTGTTATGATTAACATAGCGAATGAAGGAAAAGAAGGAAAAGAAACTTCACAGACACAAATTTACTTAGCGCCTACTCAAACTTAACAAGCAATCTCATATGACAGCATCTAATCTGGCGTCTGGCGACAGAAGTTTATTTAGCCTTATTACGTCGTACCCTTGTCCGAAGTAATAACTACTCATGTCATTCATCATAAAACTAAGTGACACTGGTTGAATTTATGAAAGATGGAAAGAATAAATAAATATTAATCGAAAAAAATTAGACTTTTAAAAATTACTCGTATTTGCTGTCAAAAGTTCGGCATTAGTATACCTCTCCTATACCAAAATAAATCTTAATTTCAGTTACTGCCAATCGGCATAATGAATACTTACAAAGAAACACATTTCAATATCTCATTACATAATTATATTTTCAATATTGCATGTCTTGCTGTGTTTCAATGTTGCATAGGTATATTCCCCAGTACGCTTAAGTCACTTTACTTGTTCACATGAACAGAGTGAAGAGTGATGGAACCTATAAATTTACCTGGAAAGTCTTCCCCGTGGCGCAGTCGGTAACATATATCTTGCAGTCGCCGGCACCTCCGCTGACCAATAAACTCGTTTTGTTCGACGTGTCCTCTATGAAGCACACGTCGCGTACCGTGCCGTCGTGCATAGTCAACTCCACCTGCACAAAGTTTTATAGCAATAAACGAAAAGCGAACTTGAGTCGTTTCGACCGACAGGCGCTGAGATTGAGCGAAATCAGTTTCAGTCCCAGCCAAGATAAAATTATATCCTTGGTTTTGTTCGAATAAAGGATTAGTTTTAGTGAAATAAAGATTACTTTCGAGTATAGAGACAAAGGTTACCATTTTACTAAGATTAATAAACTGCACCCTTCTGAAACTTTAAATCGTCACCTATTAAATAATAGATAAGAAATATATTGAAAAGTTGGCCGTATCGCAAAACCATTCGAAGTGTGAACATTAATATTTGCATCAAAACTAACTGTATTGTCCATAAAATGGTTGATTAGTAAGTAAGTAATTTAATTGAACAACTCAAAAGAGGTATAAAAACTTAAAACAGTATGTGGTCCGATGGACAAGTCCGGAAGTAGAAGGTACATATTCAAATTCACCTATCGCAAACCGGTACACCACATAGGGAGTCACGTGGCAAGAAGACATTAATAACACATCCCTACGAGATTACTGACGTATATCTTCACACCATCCCCAGAAGGAACCCTGGGGGGATTAAAGTTAGTGGTGTATGATCTTCGGAGCGACGGGAAAATGCGGGTAAATTGAACGGAGAATGCATCTGGGGAGTTCTGGCACGAGTCACATGACCTACTTTATTATTTCCAATAGGCAAAACATAAGAGGGAATGTGGTTCAGTAGGTAAATTTTAAATCTCGGAAAAGTAATATAAATTAGCATTGCTTAAATATTTTGTAAATGGATTACGAGTATACTGTGGTGGGGCACACTGAAAGTTTTGCATAGCTCATAAATAAAACAATTTATATGTAAAGTAAAATATTTAGATACTGCCTATCAAAAATCCGAAGGTTTGATGGGATGTTTTTCACGTCCTGGTTAAAGCCATAACGGAGACCGTGATAGCTTTAACCAGCGTTCTGGCGTCGTAGATGTCAAACCTCTCATTAAATCTTTGAATTTTGTGATAATAAATAAATCATGTTAAAGTTGTTGGATCATGTTAAAGAAAGAGAGGCAGAAAATAAATATAGATCGCAATCATATTTATATTATGTTTATCCAATATTATTCTACTAAGCGCATAGAAAATCAAGATGCTAAGCGAGTTCGCGGTCTTGATGCGATCACAAGAACAGATATGAGCTCAATTTAAAATTGGCATTTAAAATGGTTATCACGATTGCTGTCATCTCACTTGCATTTAGTACCGTGTGAGTGAGAAAGATGGTAGAGTGCAACTGGGTCAACGTTGACATTCATAATACAGGTTATTACTTATTACAGCTGATTTCGCATTTTCAATGAAGAAACAAATGGACCGTTCTCATAAACTAAACGACAAGTATCGTCTACAAAACAGTAAAAAAATGAAACAATTTTTAAGTAACAAATAAGGGGTTACAACTATATTTGAGGGCGGTGGCTTCAGTACTTAGATATTATTATAACGTAATTTTTTATTTTATTCATACGTGCTCTAGAATTTGATAAAGGTTTTGAGATGTGTATTTTTCGACACCACACACGTAGCTCATTATGCATCGTGAACCAGGACGTCGCACTTACACGCTAGGTACAACACCGATTTTGATAAAACTTATTTTCTAACTCGATGTGAATTATGTATGCCAATAAAACAAGAATAAAATCCGACTAACAGTTTTTTAAAAATAAGCGGACGAATATATAAATAAGAGTAAAAAAAAAATTTGTTAGGAAGCTCTAATATACCTATTATTACTATCATAGGACTCGTAAGTGAATATCATGCAGTTCCATTAATATTACATACACACGTATCGAATTGGCAACCTTCTTTTTAAAAGTCGGCTAAA
Source organism: Noctuana stator (assembly GCA_018231225.1). Lineage (NCBI taxonomy): Eukaryota > Metazoa > Arthropoda > Insecta > Lepidoptera > Hesperiidae > Noctuana > Noctuana stator. Next base: position 7,674 of record DWQK01003506.1, on the reverse strand, counting down.
AATAACTTTTGTCAATATAAAACCTTTATAACCATCAAAACTTCTAGTACTTGCCTTTACTTCACTGTAAATACGACGAGCTATTATGGGCGGTAGTCCTCAAGAAATGTGACATTTTGTTGCGAAATGGCGTCAAACTCCTTTCAGTTCTCGTTTGTGTTTCGTGTTTCGCGTTTCGTTGTGTGTTTGTGTCTCTTTTGTGTTTATCTGTAGTTATCTACCTATACCAGAGTCTTTTCCATCGAAGTTTCCTTCAACAAGAAACAAGAAAAGAACACGAAATATACACGACAACTGTTACAAATATTCAATTTGCATTTGTATTCTTTTGTTTACATTTTTAACTTAATTATAATAAATGACAATATTTTAAATTTAATATTTCGAAACTTGTTTTTTTTTCAGTTTAGTAAATGAGTACCAAACGGGTGTGTGTGCCTTTTGGTATTCATTTACTATTACTCTCATATATATTATATTAATCTCAATAATCATTTAATGTTAAAAATCTCTACAAATTAATAAATTTTTCCTTTTAAAGTCTGCTACAACATTTCAACAGGAAATTAAACAGGGCCGGTATTCGCTACGGCTCACGAGATTACTTGTCAATACCGTATACCGTCATAACGTACTTTAAGCTCAAAGTTAACTAGTACATTTGTTTATCATAGTACCATTAAGATTCGGAACACTCGAGCCACTTGGACTAGAAGCTTCATCCTCTTGGAACACTGAATCTTCACTCAACATAACTGAGTCTCAGTAATGAATGCCTCGAGTGGCGCATGATGCAATCAAAACATAACAGGCCCCATATAAGACTTCGAGTCAGCACTAAATATTATGCACTCATTTTTGCAAATCCTAACAGCGTATAAGTACTTGTATGTTTTCAAACAATTAATGTTATTTTAGACGTTATTTGAATAATCGCAATGATTTATGATCCTAATAATAATCAGTTAAAGTTAAAGGGAGATAAGAAAAGTATGTAAATTTTCGTCCCGCGTTCCGAAGTAAGTATTACAGGAAACTTAATGCAAAAAAAATGTTTAAGTGTACCGAAACTAAAACAGATAAAACGTTTACGAGGAACCTATAATGTATCAACGCATAGCTACCAAATACTCATGATACACGTTGGATTCGTGTGATTATGGAATAATGCTAATAATAAAATATGAGTGCATTACAAAAACAAACTGATTTTCATAGAACTAACGAGACGCTAATGAGACAATACATGATGTCACTTTATTAGGTCATTCTTTACTTACCACTGCCTACGAAGTCTACGAACAGTAACTTAAACGCAATAAACTATAATTATTTTATTATTTCGATATCGGGACCATCGATAAGATAGTATTAATTTCGTGACAAAAATACGTATTTCTTCCAATAGAATGGGTAAATTGAAATGCTATGAAAACAAGTCCATCGCATATCAATACGACCTTGGGCTCTATTTATTGCCATTTCAGGGAGTTTTATTACCAAATTCGTCTATAATTCGAACCTCACGTAGTTGACTAGCCTACTAATAAATATTTTATACGATGGTGATAAATATTTGATTGAAAAAATACAATATCGTCCTTTCTACTAATTTGTTTCATAGTTGCATTACATAAGAAGTATTTCACTATGCTCTAAGCAGCGGCGTGGCTATAAACATTTTCCAGAGGGAGTCTGGCCCTCATGACGAGGCTCTATCAACTTTGAAACGATATTATAGTGTCTCGCTTTCAATTCCCCTATTGACTACCTTTCGGTTCTATCTACTACTGCCTCTAGAAACATTTCTGATCGAAGTCTTACATCAAAAAAGTACCAATTAGTCTAGATGTGGTGGTATCATAATGATGATATTACTTATAAAGTTGTAGTTTCTATTTTCGGCTCCATCATCAGATCAGCTCAATAGTAGGTATATCTCTATCAATGTACAGATACAAAATCATCGCATTCGTGTAAAAATAAAAACAAAATAGATGCATCAAAATCTTGAAGTCTTACCGTAAATTTCTTGTGTTCTAAATTAATCTGTATGTAGCAAAGTTTTTGTTGTATCAAATTTAATTAAATAAAATGAAAGTACGTACCAACAATTTCGTTTATCTTGTAATAAATTTCTGTATTCATCTTAGTCAACACAAAAACAATTTTTCAGACAAATTTCATTGTTGTATCTATAGATTACAATGAAGGTTTAACCTTGCTACTTCTGATGAAATATTACACAAAAACAAATAGAACGATTTCGATGCAGTTTTTCACATTAAGTAGGTATTCAGTAATCAATTTTATTTCATAAAATATGAGATTACGCACACTAAGAAGGTATTAATAAGAAGCTATTGAGTTTTAGCTTAAAGCTAAACTGTGACTGTGACAAAATATAAATTCTATTTACTCAATAGTTATGGGTAATATCAGAAGAAAAATATGCTATAATTATACACTAATACACCCGTCTTTCCGTTTCTTGGTCCCTTTTACAGTTGAAGAATTCCAGTCAATACCATTTTGAAAGGAAACTTAAGACCGAATGGAGTGATCCATCTATTGGAAAGTCATAAGCGCGGTGCGAAGTTTCATTACAATAATGAGTACCTACATGGCAAATTACAACATACAAGTGTTAAAATCTTTCGTAATGCCTTTCATTTCTATGACATAATGTTATGTTATGAAAAGGAAATAATTACGCGGACAATATGATTGACACAATAAGATGAAAATGCGCAGTAGGTTCATAGAACAATACAGGTTAGGCAATTTTAAAACATATTTGTTAGACATGAACATTATTTTCAATAGACAACGTGACGCTAATAACACATTTAACGTTTCTATTTAAGTTTCTTCAATAAAATTAATATTTCGAAACAAGTAACAAAGAGGATTACGTGGACATACGAATACCTAGGTGTTTTTCTTACGTATTGTTTTGTCAAAATAAAAGAAATTCTGTTTGGTTTGTATATGATATCCTGTCCATTAACATGATATGGTTGTAAAAGTAAAATGTACAATACTTTAATATAGACATACCAAAAACAGGGCTACAATTATTTACCTTTATGATCGATCTAATAAACAAAGTTTAAGCTATTATTGGTCAGTTCAATTTCAATTTGAAATTGCTTCAATATGCTTAATAAGTCGATTAATTTTGCACGCCGTACAGTCAACCGCTAATAAAATTGTAGGTCTCGTAGTACAGATTTCGCACAATAAATTACATTTTTTTGATTCAAACACTAGTTTCTTTGGTTTATGCGGTTTAGACATTTGTTTGTTATTATTACTCTACTACTTCTTACTCATAAAGTAATTTTGTACGATCACTGACGTAAAAGAAGGTACTCGTAATGTTACTAAATTTTCACGATTCATTTTAAATTCAATTTTAAGCAACAAAAAATGTTTTCTTGACTACTTAGCATAAAAGTTTTAAGTGTTCAGTTCGAATTAAATACATTTGGAAAACTTATTTAATGATGACGGATACTTATTTAATCATGAAGAATACCTTTTACCTTTACCTAATCATGAAGAGGGGTAATGTAGGACGAATAAAACAGAAACCGTCTTTCATTACCATAAACAATGATCAACCTAAAACTTTGGGGAAACTGAGCCGTGCGCTGATCTAAAAAAAAACGCACAACTTTTGCAATTAGCCCCATTGTACGACGGTAGGTTAGGTCTAATAAAAGTTCCGATTGTAACCTAATTCCCACGATCGAGCTTACCTCTAATAGCGATGTTACCCGGCTAATTTATTTCCATTAAACTTTAGAATTAGTAAGTTAAGTAAGTTTGGAACCTATACGCCATACCAGACTTGTCTCACTCAGTAGCTACAAGAAAATCGACGAAAAACAAGCGGCGCATGTAATAGTTAATTTAATTGAAGCACTAATAGTTAAACTAACAATTTTATAGCACTTCAGTTCATATTAAACTATAATAAAGTGAGTTTTCTCATTGATTGCCACTCTCTAAAATTCTCTAATAATGTAAAGTTACGTATTAAATTCGCCCCACATTTTTCATTCTACACCGTACAATTATTTTCATAACTGTTAATAAAAGTTAACCAAGATAAAATTCGATGACAATTTTTTAACGATCGGGATTATTGTACCTAAGTATTTCAAATTTTCGTAGTGTTTGAAGAAATTCTTGTATACTTTTTAGTTCGTTTTAAAAACTGTGGGTAAGTAGGTATATTAAAAACCTATTATAATCAATAATTACTAGGTACATATTCACCCGTGATTACGTCACCGAACTATAAAATATGTTTCAACTGTTTATTTTCATTAGCACTCGTTCAGTAAGTACTGAATGAATAGTATAGACAAATGTAACAAAGCGATCGTACGGGTTCTGTTTTTTTTAACGGGATTATACAATAGAAGGGTAAAACTTAACAAACGTACCTCTTGTCCCTCAAGCTTGCAGGCATGGCTGTTGAACCTCATAAGTTTCACAGTCTTGTCATTGGAGCCAGTGGCGAGCAGGTCACCCGCGGGGCTCCACGCTAGGCTATAGATGCTGCCTTTGTGGTGCTTTGTTCGCTTCAGAAGCACTGTTGGCGCTAACGGTGCTATGTTGTCCCTGTGGCAAAAAAATCATTTTGTTAATTTTTTAGCTCGAAAACGGCTTTAAAGATTTGGATGGTTTTTCTTTTGGTGTAAAATTAAGGTATTGATGTTAATAATTTCTGCTAGATTAAACAATACCAAAGAACAGTATTAGATAATTCACGACAACAAAGCTATAATAAATGTACGGACTACTATTGACCGACATCTATAAAACTCAAATACCGGCAAGGCCTTCCCTTTTTCCGCTTTTGAATCTCGATGTATGTATAAAACATAATTATTTTATGAGCTGACATTAGTCACTTAACCTTGAAAATTTCAAAAAACTTCATCACAAGGTAAGCCCAAGGCGACACCTTGATGCAATTATGTGTAAATCTGGCAGGCTACATAATCGGGATAGTGACATCATTCATAAATATTTTTTTATATATCACAGGACTCACAAGCGTACGGCTTAAAGCTAACCGAGTACTTTTTGTAATGAAATTTTAGGTCTAGGATGCTAACAAAATTAAACCTTTAAAGATAATTTGCGCAAATATCATATGTGTGTATTACGTACATAATAATATAATCGATTTAACTGAACCATTTCTTCAAAATATTCCATGGAAAAGTTACACAGAAACATTTTTATTGGATTATGTAAGAAGTCTCACCCTGACTAATAACCCTGTTACTGCTACCAAGCCTTTATAGCAGCAAGGGCACTTTAAAAGATGGAAATATCCTTTAGGCCCACTGGACGACACAAAATATGATATCGATCTCGACATAACCATTTTATCGTGATAGATCACGGCTATTGTTCGACTTTTACTTACCGCAGGCGCCTCATCGACCCCCTAATATTATATCCATTTATTTAATGCGGCATTATTTCTGGTAATCCATAACGGTTGAGCGCCGCGCCGTTCCGATCGTGCGACGTAATCTCGTTTCGTAAGAGCTAGTATTTACAAGCGATTCATAACGTTTTGGGCGCGCGGCTTTCTAGCCGCATAGTTTCAAAGTTTCACCAAACTTCGAATCACACACCACGCGAACATAAACGCGAACGCGGCCACTTAAATTGCCTTAGTCATGCGTTTATTAAAACAGATTAAACTTTGTTTTGAATTCGGCTTCGAGTTGTTTCCGTCTACGTCAAGTTTAAACTATACAAATAGTCTGCAGAGATTTAGACTAAGACAAGGAATGTTGATAGAATGATAAGGAACGTTATAAAGAAACCTGGATGGAACTTATCTACAGTAATCCTATATAAAATATTTCATAGAACTCTCCTATTGGACCCAAATTGAATCGTAAATAGAACTAGTCATAAGTTCTGTTTGTGAACTGATGACAAATGGGTTACATCGCGCGTGGACCATCGGTGATCCCGACATTCTATCGTCTGCGCGTTCAATTGTGTCCATAATTTTTATTGTGCAGAAGCTCCAATAAATATCGATATCACAGTGATACGAAGCGATTCTAATCCATATACTAATATTATGTATGCAAAAGTAACTCTGTCTGTCTGTCTTTGACGTCATCACGGCCAAACCGCTAAACCGATTGTGATGAACATAGGCTACTTTTTCTCCCATTTCTTTTACTTTTCCAGGATTCTTTTTACTTGATCCGATTTCGAAGTTTACGGGCATAGGCTAGTATTTAATCATGAATAAAATAGCAGTAACATAATTACTAAATTGCACATTTTTTTTAATTTGTTTTTCATAAACTATTCAATATAATAGTTGTATTTCTCAAGGTCAATAACTGTATCGACATCGTCATAGGCAATCATATCGATACTGTAGCATCGATTACAGCTCTAATCGCACAAATTCCTCTCACATGGGTTTTACAAGCAATCCGTGACTGGCATTATTCTGTGAGATACTTTAACAAAATGAATCGACTTGGATTACAAATTTATTCCGTTCACGTGCCTACATTAGTTTTACATGTTCACGAAACGATTAAATAATGTTTTATATGTATATATTAGTTCCAGAGATTATCCTACATATCGAAACAAGAGTCGTACTAATTTATGAGTATAATGTTCATTAAGGTTAAAATTCAAATATGAGTTTCTATCAGATTGAATCACAAAGATTACTGGACTTAAAACCATGATCATTCTAATGAAGTAACAGTATTCGATCCAATCCAATATTAATTACAATACTACCATTTATAATCAAAATTAAATACAAATTATTAACAATAATTCGAGTAAATTAGCAGCATAAATTTGCTATCAACATAAATTTTTGAAAATGTCGAGAAAGTGACAGACAATATTTTATATGAATAACGAAAGCGCCTACAAGATTATAGTTGCCAGTTTATTGGCAACGAAAATATCGACACCGAGTGATTTTCTAACATGTTTGATAAGCAGTTGGCCCCGAATATCAATAGGTGACATCGCATTACAGAGTTCACGGATTTAATGAATCATACGTAAATTATATTCATATATTAATAATAATATAAATTTCGGTTCATTTTAGATACTTATGCTTTCGAGATCTAGACTCATGAAAAGAAAAATGTCCTTTGATTACCAATACGTAGGTAGGTACCTAATGCATAATTTTGAAACAAATTGTTTACGATAATTTTCCTACATTTAAAAACAATAACTACAAGATATAAATGCTTGTTAATATCATTAAATTGACGTCGGATTGTTTTTAGTAAATCGCAATAAGAAACAGAAATTACTTGTGTTACCACAGAATTAATAATATTATTTATACTTATCAACTATATTTACTTCATAATATGTAATATAATTTGCACAAATACGGGTGAGTACAAAGTGTTATTAATGTAACATTTTGTTCACACCATATTTACCTTTAAATGAATTATTAAAATGACAAAACTAAAACTATGCTTAATATTAACCTAATATTTACTTAAATGACATTATTATATACTCGTAACCACGGCAAATATTTACTGTGCTGTGTGGGGTGGTGTTTGAATACCGTCGGTACTTCGTTTGGAATAATAAACGTTTCATCCATAAACAAATTAA
>DWQK01003505.1:0-11480 GCA_018231225.1 Noctuana stator | reverse complement strand
AGTATGCTCCAGACCTTCCCCGGTTGTGGGGAGAGACCCGTGCCCAGCAGTGGGACATAAAAAGGGTTGAAGCCAAGGATTAAGAGAAATAAACAAACTACAAAAAAATTAAAAAATAAAGTTCCCACGTGCTTAAAAAATGGCAAAAAGGTAAAAATTTGTCGCTTTCAGTGTCTTCAGTGAGTAATTGTTGTGCTCAGACCCGGTGAGCTGTTTGTCCCTTGTTTAGATAAGGGTTTGTGGGGGCGTAAGCCTACTAAATCTGGGCAATGACGCCTAACCAGGAAAATGATAGCGCCACTTGCGTGACAACTAACTAAATCCTTTCTATATTACACCATCACTTTACTTTATATTAATTAACAAATCAGCAGTATCATCGTTACCTTGCAACTTAAAACTACTGGCGTATTAATACTGACAGCGATTCTACCGCAGATAATACTGGCTATAACTGAAACAGATACCATTTTTTTCAACTACATTAAGATGTAGCTAGCTTAGTTTTTAATTAAAAAAGGTAATCTCCGTTAACCAGACTCGTTTGTTAAGCAAAATAGCGTCTAGCCGTCATTACGTGCGTCAATTTTATCCTTGGAGGGGTTTCGGTGCGAATCTGTTTATGTAAATCAGCATGGAAACCTTGTCGACTCCACCGTTTGCACAGAAGAAAGAGACAAACATAGAGAAATGTCTTAGAGCCATTTGACGCGTGGCTCATATAAGGGCCACTAAATAATGGTGATTAAATTGCAATTAGCTATTACAGTAACTATTTATTGTTTAGGGTTTAATTGTTTTTTTTTATTTAGCTTTCAAATTACTTATTTTATTAAAGTAATATTTGAACACGAACAAAAGAATAAAGAATTTATAATGATAAAACGGCAACTTCATAACGTAGCTCTTAGTGTGATAACGTTTTGTAAATTAAATTTCGTCTCTTAATGAAATTGACACGCAATTTCTCGTACTCAAAGAATACAAAGCCATTTTCTGACTCATCTTCTATCTCTGTGTTCTGTGACCATCTGTTTTAGACACTACCGTGCCGAATAACGTGAGGGCTCCTTACAAACTCTCCCTAACGTCGGGGACGCGATTGAACGAAGGTTTTTTATAGCACGGATACAGTAATCTAGTTCAGGTGTGCTCTCGAGAATCCACCCCGATCTGAGGTCACATACGTTTTCCGATTTTATTGCATATTGAGACGTACTATTCTTTTTCTGTTATATTCCTCTTACCCGAGTATCATTTCGGAATCCCAGGCTTTAAACTATCCAAGGCTCAACTTTGTCACGTTACTCATATTGCCTGCCTGCCTTTAGGAAAATTTAATAAAAAAAACTTATTAATATTCTTGACATCGTATAACAAATAACGTCTTTTGCAGAAAGACATGAGTGATCGTAATTATATCTATACCACTAATAATATTGAAATCTTCTATTGATATATAAATAATAGATCTTAAGCTTGGTTGGGGGCCTATTGGGGGCTCTGTGAGGTAGAACTAAACCGTAACACCATCAATCAGCTTTGGAGCAGCAAATGGAGTATACTCCAGCTCAAAGGTCTTCAACGGTCAACCCTCAGTAGTAGTCGTATCGATGTGTAATTCTTTATGCTTCATGTCAAAATAGCATGTAAAATGGCAATAAAAGTACGAAACACGATAACCTTTTACGATAAATGCTCCACAATCGATTGTGTTCGTCCATCTGAATATTCTTAAGTGTATCTCAGTAACGGCCTTCCCTTAGGGGTTGCTTATTCCGTGGGAAAGAAGGTCCCGCCTTCCCGCAGAGGTGAGCTGCAATTTGCTTTTATGTAAATATTTGTTACAAGCACATCTACGAAAGTTTGCCGGCTGCTACCATCCGCACTTATCCGGCTAGAAATAGGACATCGCAACTCGCGCGGCTTCAAACTATTGGGTTTGCGATACCACGTTCAATACTTAAATTGTCTTCAAAAATGCATCGTTTTTCATTCTATTACGCAATCTTGTCATTCAAACGTCGCATCATACGCCTCTACAAAAAGATGGACCTATATATATTTCGACATCTATATATATTTCGACGAATGAGAAAGAATACCTAGAAGCAAAATGAAAAATAACTACTTAGTACATAATATAATATATAAGTACCTACATTGACATATAAGTAGTACTCGTAGATGACAAGGATCATCTTGTGTTTCATTAGTTTTTTTCTTTTTCTTTCAGAAAGATAATTAGTATTATTTATAAATATTATTACATTTCAAGTGCCTAAGTACTAAGTTATTTACGCAGACTCATCTCAATTTGCTTCACGTAAAGTATTTTCTAGAAATGTAACCGGTGGTTTTATTGTTACTTACTAGTTTCGTATAACAAGCTTAGCGAAAACGCGTAACAAGATCACGAAGAAAAGAAAAAGTAAATTGGAATTTGGCAGAAATAAAATATAAGAAGCCGCAAACAGGCTCCCTCGGCATTTATTATTAAAGTAACTGAAGGTTTTTCAGGGAGGCAGTTCGCGCCTCGTCTATTTATTTACAATGTCACTATCTATTCGCAAGCTAATTTAACTTTTGCCGCCATTCTGTTTTCCGTGTCAAAAGTTAAACAGATTTAATTATGGTTTATGACTTAAACATGAATACTCGTACCTACTACTCCTGTCTATTTAAGGCATTGTTATAAGGAGACCATGATCTTTGTCAATAAATAAGCAAAACAGTTGTTTAACTAAGTTAAATACTTCATTCAAATGTGTCTTTGTAAACGTACCATCTGTGACACTAGTTCCAATTTTATCTGTTATTTTACATGAATTACAATTTCAAATATCGTATTCCGGGGAAAAATCAACATGATAAAAATAAATGAGGCGACCGTGTGCCGTACCTATTGAAATCGAATTCGTCGTCATCTTGAGATCGTTATTGTAAAAGCATTATCTGGGATCCAGTGTTCGGGACCGGAATATAAATGTAGGGGATTGGGACGGACGAGAGGAGACATGCAATATGTCAACCAGTGCCGGCGGTCGACGCGACGTCCACAACTGATATTATATACCTATACGTCTAGCATAATAACTGAACTGAACGATTAACTCAACTCTAATGTCAGTGTAGAAAACCAAAATGATCCTACTCGTAGTTCTAAGTGCAATAAAAACGATGCCCTAAATAATTTCATGAAATACGAGTAGGTACCGTTTTATAAAATATTTAGCAGCAGTGTTTTTGGTTTGGATAACAACAGCTGCTGTGTTGTTTGGTATGTAGGTAACTACAGTACATAATATAAGTAAGTATCTAGGTACTTATTTAGACATTGTGGCGGCTGGATTTTTAGTAGGTAAGTAAGTAGATTATAATAGACAATATAGAATCCACTTGAGGCAGGATTGCAGGGATAGCCGCAGCTCAAATTCTTGTAATAAAGTCCTTACTCGTAGGGAACGCTGCCAAGATTCGGTTAAAGTAAGTACCTCAAAATCTCTTCTTATCTATTTCTATTGTCTTGTAGACATTCACTTGTTTATTGTTGTGCTCTATTGGGTTTTAACAGCTATATTAAAGAACTTTTAACATTAATTTTAATTTATTTTTAAAGTGTAAATAGATTGTATATTTATCATGCGTAACGTAATAAATGTTATAATATATTAAGCATAATAATTTTAAACATTAAAATCCAATTATTATCCTATTATATTTTATAAAAAATCAAATTTCAATTTTGTTATTTATCAATAGATAATTATGTAACTACCATAGACAATACTATTCTAGATAATTATATAGACAACACTTATTAATAGTGAATTTATTTAATAAAAACCTTGAGATTGGCTATTTTCTCGTATTGTTCACTTAATTGACATCCGCCCCTATAAATTAACGGTCATTAAAATCAAATTAACCTCACGTAAAACTTCCTTCGTTGCGATCAGCGAGTAAGCATCTAGCAAGACTATTAGTCAGAATTAGGTCACAGACAGACTAAGTTCTAGGCACTGATACAGCACGATGCCGGTGTGAGACATAGATGTGTGAAAGCCCTGAGAGCTAACCAAACAAACACCAAGTATCCGTTTAATGTTTCTAAGTAAGCACGAAACCTAAGTTCACACGCTCGCTCGCTAATCTTAAAAGTTTAAAACATAGATACTCAGATTAAGGAATGTGTTTCAACATGCAGATAAGTAGGTACCTATAAAGAGCTTTTTTAATGGTTTTATATTAGATTGGATGTTTAGTAGTGCTCTACTAGTCAAATTATTTCAAAATAAAAATATTATTTACCTAATTCTTGACAAATTAAATTATGTTATATCCTATTAATAATTATACTGAATTTGTGCTTGAAAGTAACTTTTTTATCGTTTGCTACTCAATCAAATTAGCATTTACACCACCACATAGTCAACGCATCGTACGTACACTCCAAGCCTAGAAAAATAGCTATTAAAAGGTCTATGTTTTAGAAACAGTTCCTACATAAGCATTTTAATAGCTTAAAACGCGCATAACTCAAAAAGTAAATGGTATATGCCACTGGGGATTTTAATCCAGTCCTCTGGAATAAGGGACCTAATGAAATTGTTATGATTACTCATTCATTATTACTGAATACCACAGTAACTTACTTATTACACAGGATAATTGTGTAGATAAATTAATGAGCTATACCCGCATCCACGCGCGAAATTTTCACACGACACCGAATGGGTCATTATAATAAATACTCGTATAAATAAAAATCATAGCACACTTTACTTTGATCCCACTCATCCCACTAACAGGTATCATTTTCTAATATTTTATTCACAGACCGGCATCGAGTAGCACGTGTCATTGGTGCCATATGCGGGTGTCGCGTGGCAAAACCCCGCTGCCTGTCTGTCAATAGCATTACTACGTAATGAATTCCCTGTCATTTGTAATGCAAGAGACAGAGGCAAAGTAGTAAGACATACACCAGCTGTCACCAAGTTTACAGAGCGGTCTTTTTAAGGACATCTATTGGAACAGAACAAGAATAGGAATGACTGAAATGAGTATTTTGTATCTAGACTTTTCAGAGTTTTCAGTACCTAGAACAATTATGAGAGCAAACGTTTCTAATTACGTAGCAGTAGTAATTTTAAAATTGTATATACCCTTTTCCTTACTTATTTATTAAACTTGAATGGTCTCTCAGTCAATTTTCCAATATTTGTATTTATGTATGTGTATTATAGAAAAGACAATTTAAAAATAAAAAGACATATTTAATACAAAAAAAGTTCTTAGAATTTGGTTGTAATGATCACAATAAAACACGCCCTCAAACCATTAGACATTATGTATGTCTAAAACCATAAATAAGTACCTATAATAAATACCAACCGACCGTTAACGAAATTTTTACCTAAGTACATCTCAATACTAGAGAAATTCTCCTTGAGATCGGAGCCGTTAAATAAATCCAGCTAATCGCTTCGGTAGCGGGAACCTCCTAGTATTGTCCAGACATTCAATGCCTTCATTGTCTACAGAAGACAGCTATTGTAACAGTTACCAAACGTCTTCAAACCAATGAAAGAAAAAAGAAATCAAACCCAAAAATCCTAAACTTAAGGTCCACTTTCAAATGGTAGGAAACAAGGAGAGTTGCACGAAGCAGGCAAAGGTAGACAAGATTGATGTAACGGTCGTCGGCAAGTTTGCGCACGTGCTGAGGCCGGCTGCGCGTCTTGCACTGTCTCGGTTATATAAAAAATTGGCCAAGATACAATGCAGAGCACCCCAATAAAGTCTATTCACAAAGTTTAAAAAGAACCTCGAAATCGTTAACACTTTACGACGACCTGAAAAGTTATACAATATGCCTAAGTTGTGATTTGCCGGATATCGCCTAGATTACGTTTTCCCATTCCCAGTTTTGAACTAAATTATGAAAAATCCCTAAAAACATAAAACAAATAAATATAATAGAAACATATATTTCATCCCACTCATTTGTCATTGAGTCATGCTCATAGCAGGATTTGCACCCAATAAAAGACAAAATTTTTGAAACAAACATACAAACTATTATAGTTTGTATTATATTCAAGTGACATTGACTATAATAGTCAGTCAGTTGAATTTCACACAAATCGGTCAAGCCGTTTTGGAAGAGGTCAATAACAATAAAGTGACACGAGAAGATCATAATCATATCTACTTTGTTATTTAATTTTGTTCATCAATTTTATTTAAGTAGTAAAAAATTGATGAACAAAATTAAATAATATAGGACATAGGGATGAAGCTTTTTAACTGCTTTTGTTTGTCCCTATGAACATAACAACATTTAATAATTATTATTATCAAATATTATCAGACCAATCCGATATAATATCGTACATAGCTTAATGTATTATAATCTTTGTAAAAACCATACAATACACACCACCACTGATACATCTGACAGGTGATGCTTAAGTATAATATGACACACACTCTTACGTACATCTAAACAAAATGTACTCTGTGCATCTTAGTAGTCTGTGCACTGAATTAAATGAGTGACAGGACTGACAGATGACAAATGGCAATGCTAACCTGACAGCAGACAGATTTGGTTTGTTTGTTATTTTGTATTAGGTTATGTTATGACTTTTGACTTTGACAGTTTTAGCATTTTCATATTTCTCTCTGGTAAATCAGAATTTTAGTTTAGGTTTTACATAGCAGTTTGCAGTTCGTTTACATATTTTGTCTTGTATTTTTGAAGCTTTTTCACCACAGAATACATTTATACTTATAGGGCATATAGGTACCTAGATCCTATATACTTTGTTCTTTTCACCCTTTTACCTTTTACTTTCAGCTGATTGATTTGCAGTATTTGGTATTTGATAATGTTATCTATCGTGATGGTGTTTCAATTAATTATTTATAATAATTAAAAAAGGTAATTGTTGTAGAATGCCTATGTGTAGTCGCTTTATTTATTTCTGTTCAATATAATATGATCAAATCTTACTTTTACCAGTTCATATAAATAAAAAAATATTAGGTAGGTACCTACTACTGTAACCTACAATAAGTATGTCATTAATTTTCCAATTTATAATAACACATAAATAAATATACATTTTTAGCTGAACATAGGTACGTAATATACTTACCTATCTGTATATTTTGTCTGTTTTTAATAGTATCAAAATAATTCTAGTTTCTATTATTCTTTATGCAGTTCTTCTAAGTTTCAGTTGACGTAAAAATGTCACAAGAAGAATTAACAGATCTAAAAAACATTATTGTCTCTGTAGAAGAGTGCCAAATAAAAGACATTATGCTACCGGGTATCATAATGGGTGATACTTGTGAAAAGTCAAAATTGCAGATGTTTCCTAAACCAAAGAGAAGGGTACCCCCAGTATTTTTACACAAACCAGTCAAGTTCCCGTCACATATGCGCGAGGTACTCAATTTAGGGATAAAGTTTTATTCTCCTATTGTGAGTCATCACTACACTAAGATTTGCTGTGCAACCCTTGATGACCAGAAGGAATTGGTAAAATACTTACAGAGTAAGCAATTGCCATATCACACATATGACCATCCAGGAAATAGAAAATTGAAAGTAGTTTTTAGAGGTCTCCCAAATGACATAGATTTAGACTGTTTCATGGAAGAACTTAGATCTGCATCAATACCTATAATAAGAGCTCATAAAATGCATAATCGAGAATGTGCAAAGGACAGGCCAATACTTGTGCTTGCAGTGGTGCCAAATAATGATGAAGGAAGAAAAATACTGTATGTGCAAAAAGTATTTGGACATAACATAAAGATAGAGCCCCCAAAACAAAAACCCAGGCAATGTCATAATTGTCAAAAATGGGGTCATTCCCAACGAAACTGTCAGGGTAATACAAAGTGTGTCAAATGTAGCGGTGATCACTTAACTAAGGAATGTTCCAGAAATACAATTGAGGAGACCCCAAAATGCGCTAATTGTGTAAGTGAGCACACAGCCAATTTCAAAATGTGTGCTCATTGTCCAGATTCAAAACAATACAAAGATAAACAACAAAAAGTAGCTCAGAGCAAGGCTATGTTTCCATTCCCCTGTACCATGCCTAGAAAGTTAGTAACCCTTGAGAATTGTTATCTGTTCTTAAGGGGTAGAGTGTAAATTATTATATTTGCTATTTATTTTAGTAAAAATTACAATGTTAATTGTACTTGTATGTGTCACTGGCACTTTGTAAAAACTTTAAGTTTACTGTCTAAAGGGTTAGGGAGTCATCAGATTACAAACTGATGATAACTTGTGAAACTAAATTATTGCCTTATTTTCTGAAGCAAATTCCCAACAGTTATCTAACATCCATCCATCCATCCATCCATCCATTTAATTTATATAGACTTAGCTTGCGTGAGGTTCAAAAAATTTTAAGTACAGTTTCTGTTATTTTACAAAATATTATAACATAATATATTGTATAACATAGAATGGTTTCTTTCTGAATAAATTTGATATCTTCAATATTTAATGTACCTAGGTACTTTCCTCCATAAACCATTAATTTTTTACACACAATTTTAAATATTGGTTACTTTATTTTTACTATATAACTTTACTATAGTAACAGCCGTTTCATTTAACACTCTTCTTCAGCCTGTATAAATAAGTTATAATTTAAACTAAAGATTATTGTTAATGTGGGTATTCTGATTCAGTATTGTCTCTAGTATTAAATACATGACTATATAATGACAAGATGTTTTATTTAAATTAAATTACCATTCTTTATTATCATATTTATTATTAACATAACTTAACTATATGTACAGCTTATTTGTTATAACTTTTATACAAAATTAGATAAAATATCACATACTTTTGAATTTTTGCTGTCTACTGTTTTTGAGAATAGCGTCACTACTTTCAACTCCGTCACTGATGGGAGTCACCAGAACCTGAAAAAAAAAAAAAACTAAAATATAAAAAAACATGTCATGGGGTTTTGTTGAAAAATTGCCATGGTCTTACATTGGTCAGGATGTAATGCATAAACATGGCTCCCTAGCAATTCATGAATGAAGCACAAAATAGGCGTAATAAAATAATATAAACATACCTCAAGCTTAAGATTGGTAACAGGTCGCGTGTTGGGATCCAGCTCAGCCAGAACCCTGTCTAATGTGTCAACAAGTCTGTCAACATCCTGGGTAGTGAAAACCATCGGTGGCTTAAACTTGAGAACATTCGCGTCGGGTCCGTCGCGACTTATGAGAATTTTTTCCTCCCGCATTCTGAAATTAAATAAATTAATATAAATTTAGTTGGGTAGGACTTTCACCGACTTCTTAGATACCCTTAAATGTGTGATAATTTTCTCTCTTCAATAAATAGTAGGTATAATGCAGCGTCAGTCGAGTAACTGCATTGTACTACGAATACTACGATCACGCCACAGGAACACGTCTATTCTTCGGGGAGCACGCGACTCTCATTATCGCTAGTAGTAAAAGCGAAATCTTATCAGTCTATGCCCTATGTGTGATTTATACACAGACACTGATTTGCTCCTAAGCCGTATCATTATAATGCATTATTTTATTTATAATATGACTATCGAATCTTTTTAGCCGACTTCAAAAAAAGGATATACCTATTTTTTATTTTTGTTACCTCATAGTAATAACTTTCGACTGCGTGAAAGGATTTGGATGATTCTTTTTTATTTGAAAACTAATGCTTTGCCGTTTGGTTCCATTTTGGTTCAATTCTGACAACGGCATCCACGAGGAAACCATATAAGTCTTAATTCAGGTATAATAATATGCGCAACATCTTTGAAGTTGGTTTTTTTCGTAATGCGAGTTCTAATTTACACAATTTTTATTTAAGCAATGTCAAGGATCATACCTATCAACAACATGTTTCGCTTCAGCGGTAGCAGGTGTTCTGGCGTCTCGGTCGGTGACAAGCTCGACGCCAACAAACAGTCCCCTGCCTCTAACATCGCCTACAATGCTATGCTTGTTCTTCAAGCTCTCGCATCTGGCCATTAGGTGACGACCGACGCGTGCGGCTCTCTCTAGAAGCCGTTCCTCTTCTATTACGTCTAGGACCGCGTTGGCAATGGCACATGAGACAGGGTTACCTCCGTACTGGAATTGGAATATAGTAGACCATATACCTAAGTAGAGCGATGAAAACATAAGGTACCTGCATGTGGATTGATGGGAATCTTTTTTGTAACAATTTAGTAGGTAAGTACGTCATTATGGTGTATATAAATAAGACCAAGACTTGTCTAAATCAAGATACCTAGGTAGGTAGGTACCTATAGGTATCTACCTAACTGACAATTCTACATTCGTACTACCTACTACTGGAACTAAGTAAATCGAGTTGTCTTGCACCTACCCGACTAAGTTTTGGAATATATTAAAAAAGTTTTATCAAACTTGTTCAATATAGGTAGGTAGGTAGTACCTACTAGTAAGTATGTAAGTAGCAGAGTTTAAAGTCGAAAATTGGCAGTGATGCACTCCAACTTCGTGTTCCAGTCATCATATTTTATCACAATTTGAATATTGAAAACTAGTGTGAATTACGAATCTGAAAATGGAAAGGATGGAGGAAATAATAAAAACTAAATCGTGTGATATAGGTACCTACCTACTACCTATCAAATAAAAGGCCTTGCTGTGAATATCTCAATCTTTTTATAATTGTTAGATAGGTAGGTACTTAATACCTAGTTAGGTTTGATGTTTTTTAATGTAGGGCTAGTGAATGAATAGGTACCTACCTAAGTATTTTAGAAAATTAAGTAGATACATACTTACCTACCTCCTTCTTAAGGTCCTATTACCTATTTATTCTAATCAAAACCAATCGCAATAAAAATCATTCGCTTACGCATTACAGGCAGGTACATAGGTACCTTTAGTTAAAATTAGGTCGTCGTGAGCACATAGATGGGTAGATACCGACTTTGTTTTGTTAAACACATGAACATGTTACGAATAGGTATTCATTAAATTATCGCAGTACTAATCAAGTGACGATAACTCGTTGTTACAACCCACAATCAAATCAAACTACATAATATTTTATGCTCTTCACGACGAATATGCATGTTCTATTGCGTAATTTTCCGAATGTTATCAAAAGAACGCTCTATAATAACTTTTGTTGTTATATTGCTTACCAATTGTACTTGTTTACTTGTACTTGTACTTTTAACTATTCACTACTCAGTATTCTTCAGTAACAACGTTCGTTCTACTTACTTTACTTACCTACCTATGTAACTAACTCTCTCCAAAACAGTGCCTTGTTGCTTATTTGTATTTGTAGTGAACGAAAATGGGCTTTATAATAAACTAGTTGACCAGGCAAACTTCGTACCGCCTAAGACCCAGTAAATGTTGTGTTAACTTATTAGCTTCATGGTTCGATGGATGTCTTGATGTAA
>DWQK01003504.1:0-11482 GCA_018231225.1 Noctuana stator | reverse complement strand
GGGCGGCACGCGGCGTCGCGGGGAGGCCTCCACTCGGGACATCTAATGAGATATCATCTTTTATTGAGCTATCAAGCAAAACGCAACTAAAAGGAAGGGTCTTTTATAGGATCAAATGAAATTATGGCATCATAATTTCACAAGCCTTGTAACAGATCTATCTATAACTTAATTTTATTATTCTCTAACAAATTTTTTTAAAGACAACGCACAGCCTGACCAAGTAAACATGAAACTTAGTATGAAGGGTATCACACAGAGACTGATGATAGAGTAGCCGCAATGACGAACGTAAGATACATACCAGAAGACCCTATTATACTTAGCGTCAGAATAACTTCACCTTGTAACCCCCAGTAAGACTGCTCAAGAAATATGTATTGAATACGACCTACAATAGAAAAAAACTACATACCTCGAGTCGAGCCTCAATCTTAATGGAGTCGTCGTCCATGTCTAGAATATCAAGATTATTATTTATGTTATTGTAATCCCGTGACCCGTAATCATGATACCGCATTCCAACTGGGCCGAGCGCCATGCTGTCCATAGTGTTCATGTTCACCATGTTATTCAAGTTCGCCATGTTGGCCATACTGTTCATGTTCGCCATGTTGGCCATACTGTTCATGTTCGCCATGTTGGCGATACTGTTCATGTTTGGAATGTTATTGATCACACGGTACCGGGATTCACTGTCGCTTCCAGAGCCCGCTTCTGATGGAGGCCTATAAACCAAAGGACTGTTTTTTACAAGTAAATTTTGGTAAGAAAATAATATTATCATCTTAAATTTTATAATGTTTTACAGGTCGTGCAACTTTCTTATCAAATATATTGTGCAAAAATACAATTTTTGTTATAATTTTTTTTTCATTCATATGAAGATGTTAAAGAAATTAAATTGAAACAGTTTAATATTGGTATTAGTTGAAATATTCAAGCTTTTTAGTGTTATATTGCGGCAATGTCACCTATGGTTGTATTCTGGCGTCCTGGGCGCGGTGGGCGTGGCCCCCGAGCCGTCCGGTTCCTCTCCGAACACCGACCCCTCCTCCGGGTACAGCGGGAACCTACAACACATCAATGAACAATTAACTCGAATGCTCGCTACTACACTCATATTTTGGGTATTTATACAATGCCGACGAACGAAATACCGTCGTTCTTGAATAATATTTAAAGTAATCATTATTTTATTCATTCAGTTCAGAGCGATCATAAATTTTCTCAAACGTTTAATAATAGGGTCCCCTTGGATACGGAACCCTAAAAAGCACCTGTAATTGTCTTCGGAGAGGCGGTCGTCGTCGTCGGTGGCGATGAACTGCACGCACAGCGCGCAGTCGCCCTTCACGCTCTGCAGCGCCTGCACCGCCTCCTTGTGGCACGCCTGCCAACACACTGCCTTTGTGATACTATTCCCTTAACACTTTAAAGTAAGCAAATACACAATATTTTTTATTACTAATAAATTATTCGTACGTGTCGTTGTGAATATGAATACATTTAAAAAATGATATCGAATAACTCATAATTTATATCACCAATGTCTGAATACGAGAACGTGTAATGAATCCAATATACTTTTAGTTCACGCTATATTCGTTAGGGGCGCTAGGATAGATATGAAATTCGATATTTCGCCGATACAGGGAAACTCTGAGGTCTACGAGCACGATATAAGAAATTGTATTAGGATAAATTAAGCAGTTCATTAGATATATTATTATTATATATTAATTAGTAACCTGTGTGAGGTCGACGTCGTTAATGGCGAGGATGGCGTCGCCCACGTACAGGTCGCCGGTGAGCGCGGCCGGCCCGCCCGCCTCCAGCTCCGAGATCAGGATCGGCACGCCGTGCTCGCGCCCGCCCTAATCACACATATACACATTTTATTTTATTAGTAGCGGATCCTGGAGAAAAAAACCCCCTCTCACCACAGCCAATCGAAGCCTATTGTCCGAACTATTTCAAAATATTGGTAAAGTCGGTTGTCCCCTTAACTTTATTGTCCGAATTTATAACCTAAGTATCAGAAACGCCCACTGAAAATGGACTTGAATCTTAATTTCGTTTTATTAAGACGGGGGTCCTTAAACAGTTGAAACCAGATAAGATTGCCTCTCCCTGAACTGATTCCTGTGTCCATCCATTCATGTATTCAAGATCGTCGTAGATGCGACGATCGTTGAAGCAAATACTTAAAAAGTAGTCGCCCTTTAGTTGCGTGGCGCGACCGTACCGTGACGGAGATGCCGAGGCCGAGGTGCGGCGAGCGGCGCACGCGCACGGTGCGCGGGCGGGCGCGGGGCGCGGCGTACGCGGGCGGCGGGCGCGCGGGGCGGGGCGACACGCCGCGACACACGCGCACCAGCGTCTTGTGCCGCTGCAGCAGTATCTCCGCCTCCACCTGCAAAAGGGACCACACCGATACTACATACTCAATTTCCACAACATAATTTATTTGCCATAATAAGTACGAGTAATTAAAACATTTTTTCTATCAAACTAGCAGTGAATAATACAATTGTATCAACCTGTGCCCACAATGAATCCCTCAGTTCTGCTCGCATGTCTCTGCCCAGCAGCTGCAGCTGTTGTATCCTTCCCGCCAACTCCTTATCTAAATATTTTGTTGCTAATCTGTAAAAAAAAATTGTAGAAATTATAAAAATTGAAAATTTTTGTTATGCGAATATTAAAAAAAAATAGATTCATAAAATATAAGCAGGATATTTAACTAATATTTTTCAATATTGATATAACATATGACATATAACAGAAGTTTTATATAATAACTGAATGTGTTTATAATGGCAACAAACACTAGATGCAAGCACTAGAAAGTGCAAACTGGTATAAAAGAAGCCCTTGACGTGAGGGCCCTAGACGCTTATAGCGGAGCTTGAGTGCTGACCGTACGCTGACAGTGAAGAATTGAACCTGTGCCCATGCAGAACCATATCTTTATGCAGTTACTCGTATATCAATAAGCGCTGATACTTTATAAAAAAAATTTATCGACATTTTAGACATGTGAATCAGACTATCTACTGCTCTCGTCATGTATAAAGTGTGTCACGCGACCATTGTTACATTCTAGATAACACGAACTAACTATAGAACAGTCATAAAGTCAGACCTGGCACCATAGAGTTCCGAGTGTAACGCGAGCACCGTGTCTCTGAGAGCAGCGTTTTCTCGCGCGAGCTGTGCCGCTTCCGCCTGAGCGCGCGCCGCCTCTGGCACGTTTCCCGCCATGTCGCCGCCCTCTTGGCAACCGCCTGAAACATAGACAAAATATAAAGACAAGGCCCTCTAATCTTTTTTCTTCACACTATCGTTGTGGCCTATTTCTAATGACCTCTCGCCCTCCCCCGCTTCCCCTTGTCCATCCTTCTTCCTTTCTACGATGAACTGAAAACACGATTTGGTTTAGGGCTTCATTTAAAGGATACAGAGCACCTTTGCTTACGCGCCGTCCTCTCTGTATATGGTCTGTGGTTACAAAATATGTCACCACTGTCGACAGTCAATATAGCGCCTCCTGTACAGAACTCTAAACCATGATAATTTCGTAGGTATGACTCACAAATTTAAGTATCTAAAAACAACTGGGCTGGTTAAAAACATTAAATTAGGGCATCGATTTCTAATGATATATTATTACGCTTTGAAAATGCCAGTGGCTCTTAACATTAAACTTGGTAATGATCGTGTGTCTACAAATGTGCCGTGTCCACACCTATTACCTGCATGTAGATAGTATTTGCATCTTTCTAGATGCTACATAATTATTTTTATTGCCGTTAATGCCTAGTTTCACGACACCCGAAGCAATTTAATCATTAAGCTGGAAATGTATCCAATAAATTATTGTGCAAACGTACTATTTTTATGGAATACTGGAGAGTAAATTTATTTATCTTTATAAGTTACTTTCGTAATTTACTTGATATTACACTATTTATTTATAACCGAAGTAAAAAAAAAACAATACGAGGTTCGCAATTCGTCGGGATCTTTTTTTTTTAAAAAAAGAAACAGAACTTCGTGTAAGATATTGTTGTAACATAGGTAATTAAAAAGAAAAAAAAAATGTTTTACCAGCAGAAACCGCGCGTGCCTGCACCAAGTCCGCCCTCATATCCACGATCTCCGCCTGCAAAAAAATTAACAACTCGATACTATTGTACTTACACATTGACTGAAACGAACAGGCAATATTATCACGTATCAACAATAAACTGGTGTCGAATGACGGGAAAGTAATTCAGGACAATAGATTATAATCTTGAACCGAAATCAATGGCGGTGTAAATCCGAATTAGGAGGACAGATGGTAGGAACGTTAGACGAGGCGCACGCGCACATGAATTGTTTGACCTCTAACACAAAGCCCGGCTATCACGCTTGCCACCCTCATCCACCTACACATTCAGAACTGCCATCGACTTTTTTCTTTAATCATATATTTTATGTCATTAACCGATTTATATCCCATAAAGAGGCGTGATATATACGAGCAGTGCCAGATTAAATAAACGCGGGGCCCGTAGCCAATTCTATCGGAGGGCCCCTAATCTGCAATGGGTTCTTAGATAATAAGTGATAAATATTTATACTAAATACATTTACTTATAATACATAATTATGTATTTTTATGTGTATTGTTTTAGATTATGATAAAACAATGCTGAATGTCTATTATAAAGATAGGTGGTGGGATGCTTAATAGTTAAAAATAAAATAAAGTTAAAAAAAAGTGGTTTATTTATTGTATTTAGGAGTGTCTTTACTAACAATGTACTATTGTAGGTTGGGATTGCGCTGGGAGTGCTGGGACCCCTTTCGCCCCGGGCCCGTATCAATTGCTACTCCTGCTATATTATGTTTAATCTGGCACTGCATAAGAGTGCCTATGCTACAAACAAACACTGGTCCTGGTGGCAAATACAACAAATGACTGTCGCGTCTCCACAAATTACAAACCATTTCGGTCTAATATGTTGAGATATATTAATGAGCAACTTACAACTGCGCCATTAAAAATGCTTTTATAAACTGTTAAGTGTTCTTCAAACGTTTAACGATATTAAGTTATGTAATGTTTAAATAGGTCGGTTAATAAATCTTAATCGCAATTGAGTAACGAATCACCTAATACAGTAACAAAATAATCTCTCTGACAAGATTTCACTTTTACAATAATATGCATTAACAGACGGCTCGTTTAATTGATGAGATACGTATTGTTACGTACAATGTACAAATGTGATGTAATGTTTGTAGCGGTCGCGGTGCAACGCGGAAACGTAATGGGCGGCTGGGAGGGTGGTACTCGTATGTTTTGAGTTGGAAAAGGCGAGGCGTGCGAACGAGTCAAGTGCACGCAATAAGAACCAGGTGGTTTCTTTAGTTAATTGAATATACAACTTTCTTGCAAAGCATTATCATAGCATCACGAATGTTTTAATATCCTTTTAGGTGACTTTTATAAAATTGGTAATGAAATACGAGGAAGAGCGAAAGTCACCGACATAGGTCGTAGAATATACACACTAAAGTGGTACTGAGCTTGCCACACAGTTCAAAGGACTGACAACCGATGGGGAAGAAAAGCCTTCGAATGGCGCCAAAGAGACTCGGAAGAGGTCTCTCCGCGCTCAAGAAAAATTTTAATAACAAAGCCGCAACGGTACTTGCGGCCGTGTTATCTAACGAGTTGGTACTTATTACACAACCAAGCATAATATTTTGTTACACCCATCACCCATGGTATGAATATAAGAACGCTGCTAATACATAATTAAGATCAATGAGATATGACATAACATAAATAACGTTCCGTTAAAATATATTAGTCAAACATATTATGTATTAGAAAATTTCAAATTACGTCTATAACTACTGGTCCCCATATTTTACTTTTCATTTATCATTTGAAATATGGCATAATAAGTGATATGGATATACAAAGATCCTAAATAGCGGCATGCCTTCTCAAAAAGCAAGTGCAAAAAGTTACCTTAGAGTTTATGTTTCCATTAGTCTCCTGCCAATCTTTGTTTAGTTATTTAGTGATAAACAGAACTAAATAAATATAATGAATAATAGACAAAAAAACAAAGGTCTACCTATTAACTTAAAAAAATTGATATTCAAGTTATATTAGATGTAGCTTTAAAGAATATATAAAAGCTTTAGATCCAATTCATAGTTTAGTTGGCGTTAAAGTTCGTTATATGGCAATAACCAATAAACACGACCTACGCCGATTTCAAGATCATTATCGTCTTCAGATATAGTGGGCGTGTTTTAACGATCAATTGTGAATATTATAACAATGTTCACAAGATGAACTGTATGCTCGCGACAATACCGCAATAAATGCATCATAAAGCCATTATAATAAATGAACAGTTATCTCGCTTTGCAAGACAATGAATACAATTCATTAGCGATACAATAAAATCCATCTCCCATCCACGTAGCCGCCAGCAAATTACCGAAATACGGCCGCCGCCCGTTGACAAGGCGCCTCGTTACTTTCATCTCTTCTCTAATTAAGTTTGGAGTAGTTGTGACGCGCATGTCTTCGGTTATCTTAAAGTCGAATTTTAGCGGCTAGCGCATAAGGTTCCCTCATCCATACCACGCAAACGCCGTAGAGTACCTTTGTTGAGTGATTGAAGAATGCCCTTTCTTTATGTGGTGTGGGCGCCGATCTCAGATAACGTCTAACGCTGGGAACGGGAAGATTGATTCACGCTGCTCTTTATCGTTACGCTCATCTTAGATGCACAACGATTGGGCCGACAGCGCACGTGCCGCCACGGGGAACACGTGAATCCGTGACAATTTTATTCATGTTCAACAACAACAATAAATTTCTCACAATTCCGCGTCGGCACTTTTACTGGAGATGCTCCACGAGAAGAAATTTGATGCTCATTTGAATAGCAGATACGTATTGTATCACATTTTAGTAGTCAAGTTGTCGGAATCTTTTTGAATGGTCTCGACTCTTGACAAGTTTAGTGCGACCACACAAGACGGCTGAACTGATGATGATGAAATCATAATTGATTGATATTATTTTGATAGAAACTACTTGAACGCCAAACACGATTATGGGACTTGTTTATGTACTATGAAATTCAGTGCACGTCTTTAATAACACGATCTAAATTAGATTACTGAGTAAAGTGGAACACAGAAATTATTCAGCTCAAGAGTTTTACTTAGAATATAAAGTATTTAACGAACATAATACCTGTAAGTCAGGCATCTGTGAACACATTCATACGAGGTCGTTGTTTCTTCAGTCTCGGAACGCCCTACATTGTTTGTACGTCACACTAGAACAGTGTACAACTTTTCATTTGCATAAATGTTCGCAGTCAGCAGGTACATAGTGTCGAACAAACGATTGTCCTCTACCTTTTCACTTATTCTCACTCAGTATGCAAACAACTCTCCAGTCTAACTGTTCTGAAACGCGTTATGAACTTGTAGAGGTTAATCACTTTCTATGTACAATGGTTAATTCCCTAAATAAAATGGGTGTCTTTTAAGCTACCTGGACTTAGAAATTATCCCATCTCGAACAAAAACCAATATTTCAATTTTTAAACTATGAATGACGGTACACTCAAAACGATCTAATTTGAACTGCACTTATGCAGCTTACGCTGTAACCACATAGGCTTACGGCCAACTTGAAGTTGGAACGCTTCTAAATCTTCATATTCTAATATTAAGCTACTACAATTATATTGCACGTATTTACAAGCATGTTGTAAAGAGGTAAATAGAAAAACGATTTAAAGGGGTCAAATAAAATCGTTACACTTTTCAGGAATGTAGCCATCCAAGTTATCTAACGGATTTATCAGCTGAACAATAGGTTCGTGTCTCTACTTGCCTTCAACCTTGCTCAAACTCTACAGTACTCGTAGATACTATATTTTTTAATTAAAACTTTATATTATCATTATTATTATTATACCTCCTACACAATATGTTGAAATATTTCTCCAGAAGACTGTTTGGTTTGTCGAAAGTGTATAACAGAATGTCCTTGTTGCTAAAGAAACTATCACTGCGTAATGGACGGTCAATAAATTTAACGATGCATTTACATGTAAACGTGTCAAAAGCAGACAGACATGAAGTAGCAGTTAGTATGAGACAATGGACGCAATACGCAGCAGTATAATCACTTAACAAAGTGATCTCTTTTGTTAGTTTGTTTCCTGAACGACAAAAGCTCAGCGCGGCTCCTTGACACGGTTGCAAGAATTGTGGGATGTAAACAATGAACACTGAACAGGTTTAAAAAGATTTATTGTGAAATACGTAAAAGGTCACAACAATAGAGAAAGGTAAAAAAATCGAAAACGAAATCAGAAATATTAATACTAGACACTAAACATTAATACTAATACTAAACCGAAACACCGGATTATCTTAGTAAATCCCAAACGCACGGTAATTAACCCAGCTCGTTGGAATAGCTCCAAGCACTTGCATCTGGCATTATTTGAGTTTATCTCACTTTGACATTTACATGACATGTAACGTCGTAAAATTTAACAAAACATAAATATAAACATATGTTTATTGTTGTTAATTAAAGCCGTCATCAAAGCCTCATTGATCAAATTGAGATGTTCATTTAGGGCTAATGGAAGTCTTACATAATTATTTCAATATTGTACCAGTGATTTCCAGGAATTCCAGGAATAACGCTTTTTATAATCATATATCGGATAACAAAACATAAAAGCAAATAATACATATGGAAATAATCGAGCAACGATATGCTGTGATTTGAATAGCGCTTGAGAATCATAACTGTAAAATATGTAAATAATACTCTTATACCCCATAGTTAGGTAGGTACGAGTAGTTTGTCAGCATCAAGATTGTTGAGTTAGGCCACCCCTAAGGGAATTCGTGGCTTCTCGATAAGGTTTCTTGTTGATCATTACAGCGTACTTATCTTATAGGTACCAATGCATCTTAAACAAGAATAGAAGCTATGGTGTCGCCAGCCTGTAATAGGGGGTTACAAGCGTTGCAGGAGGGTAGTGTGCCAGCTTGACCCGTTCATCCAAAAACTTCGGGAAGTATGACGGTATACGGTGTGCGGTGTGTGTGACCACACGCCGCCGTCTTCTGCATGGGAAGTGACCTGGATAGGCTGGGACGCAGCGCAAAAAGAACACCTTGCGTCTGAACAACCCAAAACAATCCAAATGCATAGAGGAAGACATTTTATTGTGACAAGAATCCTACATAACCCGGTATCACTCTCATGATACTAGTGTACCTTCTGAAGCTTTCCTTTCCTTAAAAAAAAAAAGAAACTATATTGATATTTCATTCTTTTCATCATCTGTGAGTATATTAAGCTCTTATTTAAAGATAACAGTATGCATTAAACATTTATCAAGACTAATGTCTTCGCGGACCGCCGCGCCTGCACCCTGGTAGGTCTTTGTTTGAATGCAGTCGATATCATGGATGAAATATTAATTACGCTACATCCCGTTCTCATGTCCTACGTTCGATATGATATAGACAAGTGCTATTTTCTGAGATGCATTGTCTTTATGATTTCTATTCTGTTTTATTTGGCCCTATGAAGATACAATATCGTAATGTCTGTAATAGTATGAATGCTACTAATACAGGTGACGATAAAGACATTGATAGTTTGCTGATTGCTAAGTTTAGTCTAGCTACTATTAGTTATAACGACCTGTTTATTTATACATGAGAGGGTGTGAATTATTCGTTGGCGAAACGCGCATACGACTTATTCGAGTGACATTGCGTTCGTGATCGCACCTGGCCGCGCAGACGTACACGTGACGACGACATATCGTCTGCAACACAGCTTTTCTAAGAATCGTGCTCGTCTAATGCATGCGCTGCACCTTCAATAACGCCCTGCTATATGAACACAATGCATTCCTATAAACGATAAGATTCAAATTACACGTTTCAAGTTCTCAATAACATAAGTACTACACTGACATTATTGTGCAATTTCCGTTAGAAGATCTCACTTACTCGCACAAAATATTCTGCATAAAATCGAAAGCTTTCATAAATAATAATTGTATGACTAAACATATTTTCTATTCTTTGAGTTACAGTTCTTACAACGAAAATTTTATTGAGTTCTACGTTAAATGTAGGGTAATTACAGGGCATAAGGTAAAAACAGAGAGAGAGAAATATGGAAAATAAAATATATTTAAATACAACTTTTAAATAACAAAAATTATAGAAAAATAGGATATTAAGTCTCCGAGTATTGTTTTATATCTTTTATATGACTTATACGAGAAGTATATTAATTAACCACCTACATTATGTATTTGCCTCAATATTTGTGAGAACTGCAAGTAGTTAATTTTTCATCAGAGGTTTCCGCCATGTGGAGAGTAATTATTTATTTATGTGATAGATCCTATTTATATTCGATTGCACGACCGGGCGGCACTAAGAATAATTTGCAATAAAATGCAAAGTGGAGTCCGCTAGCGCTTAGTTAAGAATAACATTAATTTAACTTTAGATCAAATTACTTCGCTTTTTCGTATTCATATTTTAAATAGATAGAATCTTATTCACAAGTTGAATACGAACATGAATCTGCATGAAATGAAAAAAAATTGAATTATTTTTATGTGCACTGAAACTGGATCATGGTCCATGGTTTTTAGATATTTGCCCTTTGACACTACTGAGCTCCTACGCTTGCACGTTTTAGTCCATATCTTGAAAAGTATTTAAAAAAACTATCAAAACGTCTTAATAATTGTTTAAACTCCTACTCATATTTTTTGTATAAGTAATACATTTCGATTCATATTCTGTATATCCTCATTTTATAGGAAAGTATGCTGCATGAATACTTACGAGTATATCGTACCATATCTCTACAAATTCAATGTACCTATACACGATGTTTGCTCAAATTTTGTGAACGCAGCTGTCTGAGCATAGTAATAACCACTGAACTAATTCGTAGAAATAAACACATCGAGTGGTTTGTGGGCGTTCGACGGAACAGTAAAACAAATTGGCATGGTTAGGAAATAACCTGAACTAAAGTTAAGGATACGTCGAAATTATTACAGAAATTAAAAAAAAGTCTTAATCACACGGAAGCGCTGTCGTATCTAGAATTAATACAAGCTTTTGTGTGGCTAGCCACAGTTTCAGATGCGAAGGCTGGCGAACGAAATGAAATCCATGTACGCATAATAATATATCATCTACTATTTTATAATACTGCCCTTGCTATGCATGGATACACCACTATAAAAAAATTGATGTTTTTGAGGAAATGGGACAGACAGTTACTAAATGACAGTAATAAATAAAATAAATTTTAGGTAATGAATTCGTCAACGTTCCTTCAAGTATGCGAGCGCCTCATTACAAATCCCGCGTC
>DWQK01003503.1:0-11482 GCA_018231225.1 Noctuana stator | reverse complement strand
GTAGTTCCAGAGATTAGCGCGTTCAAACAAACAAACAAACAAACAAACTCTTCAGCTTTATATATTAGTATAGATTAGCAGTCACTACAACCCCTCCACAGAAATTATCTGCAGTCTTACAAGGATAAACTCAAAAAATAACTTCGGGTAAATATTAAAAAATTTATATTATGACATAGAATTATAAATTATTTGGGATTCAAGGGTAGAGCCCGTAGAAAGTTATATCATAATCCGTGTAACCGCTGTAATTCACAGCATAAATATCCAGTTTTATTTAACTACGTATTATTTTATGTAAACATAATTGAAAATTTATTTGTGTAATTTATATGAGTTAATAAAATTTACAGATCAACAGATTTACGTAATACTGCTTTGATAAGTTTATGTGTTGTGTTATTAATAATACCTCTTGTGTTAAACTTTAGTCAATTTTTAATTTTAAAGACAATTTCTTAATGAAATGCTATATTTAGAGGTGATCTTGGTGGAGTGGAGGATTAAAAAATGTTGACGATTGAGGATTATCTACATTATATGTGGTTCCATATTATGGTGAAAGCAATTTTCGTATTACACGGTTGTGTTTTATAAAGTCTTGGCCGGGGCCGACTGCCAGGCGCCTACGCGTATTACGTTGTGATTTGGGCTACATGACGCTACGGCTACGTCGCTACGAATATATCGCTACGAGTATATTGCTACGATACATGCTACAAGCGCAAAACCAACAGATGTTTGTTTATGTAATTTTGTTAACGTAATTTTATCCTTTAAATATGGTCATAGCAATTTTAATAATAGTACTTGAGTAATAATAGTAACTTCAATTGCGTCTTGTGTATTCGTGAACGACTATTAGGCACTTACGTATACAGCTGATTAGCGCTACATTATGCTAGGAATAACATTGCTACGAATATGCTACAAGTTGAAAAATCTAATTTTATTTAGATAAATTTTCCTTTTTATTTGGCAAGAGCAGTTTTGTTTTCTGTATTGTTAATTGTGGCAAACTGCCAGGCGCCTACGCAATTCATCTGCAATAATTCTACGAGAATATTTCTAAGATACTCGCACTGTCTTGTGTACGGGGAGTAGATCCTGTAATTTTATTCTACTTATCCAGAGCTGAAGATGAACCCGGAGAGTGCCCACAAGAACTTTAATTAAACGACGTAAACCCATCAATCTTGGCCTCATCGGATTTGTCGTGACTAAGTAGGTTTTTTAATATTTTAAATTAAAATCTTATACAACATCATTGATACAGAATTACAATGAACTAATAGTTACACTGGGCTATGAATACAGAAAATATTAGCGCCAAAGAAAAATATTGTGGTCTAAATTACTCATATTTCTACCTCGGTATCGTAAAAGCTATAATCCATTAGGTATTTTAGCTGGTAAAACAAAGGCACTCGCTGAAATTCAGCTCTATTCAACAATAGCCGCAGTCTAATTGTTTTGCCAGTGCATACAGACTCAGAGTTGGTGCAAAATTCCAGATGTCATATGTACGAATTTACGATGTACGAAAGTAATTTCCAGATGTTCGATAGTGTATCTTATCTGTTACTATGATGTATGCAAATTCGATACAGGAAAATGATCTAGTGATCATACCTACAGATATATTCTAAATAGTAAGAAGATTTGACGTCGAAGGTGACGAAGTCTGAGGAGGGCTGTAACTTTTCTGAACTTTTTTTTGATATATTTTTCGTAGTAGCAGGCGAGATTTGTAGGGCTACCTATTGTTCCGTTATTATCTATTACTACTAAGTTTTACACTGTTGACAATACTAATATTGATGTAGCCAACATCACTTGCAATTGTGCAAATATTAACACAATCTTTGTACACAACACCAACGGAAAATTCCAGATTCTATTCCATGCACAGGCGCCAGTCCGGCTGTAAGCGTGAGAATCGATGCATGATTCACAAATACGGGCAAATACGGAAAATACAAGGGGAATTCAAGGCATTTATGCATTTATGATATCCTTTTATACTCGAGTAGGTATGTATGTGTAATTGTATGTAATATATAATGTAATAATCGACTAGCAGTGCCCCTGAGTACAGGTTGAACTAAATGTGGACCGTGTTTATTGCTCGTTTTCTTATTGAATTGCAACTTTGTACTGTACGAGGCTGGCAATGTATGGCATTATAGTTAGCTCGATCATGTTTTTCTAAACTGCTAACACTCGTACTAAGCCCCTAGCATTCTTCGTCTACGCCCCCAGCTGTGTGTAAAAAGTATATATTTATTATAAAAATCTATGGTAAAAAGTCTTTCAAACTATTGGGGTTTGTTATGCGGAAAGCACATTACTTCTGCGGTAGTGCTTCCGGAAAGATATTTAACAGATTTGTCAGAAGCAATCTAACTAACTCGAATTTTTGTAGGATTTTGTAGACATGTAATTTATACTGTGTGTGTTAAGTAATTAATTTTAATTGTAATCTTGTAAATATTAATTAGTGTAATTGGTAATAAATAAATAAATAAACGCAGTAATCTGGAGTCCACATAAAGCAATAAAATAAAGTATAAGCTCATGTTGGAAAACTCCAAAATAAATGTATTCGATACCGTACAAGTACAACATAACATATTTCTGCAATATGGTTATGTTATAGGGTATTCGTAGGAACATATAATATTATATCCTCGCTTTTTCCAGTTAGGAATGCTGGGAGTGTAGTATACTGGAATTTCGACGCAATATGGCATTGGAGGAATATTTTTCTAATTGCTAAGAGGGTCCTTGCAGAACCTCTCTGTGTTAGAACTAATTAATTTAAAAGCCTAGATAAATACCTTCGGGCTCGATGACTTATTTGCTGTGTGTATGTGGAATCCTCATATGAGAGAGTCTCGACTACTCCACTGCTTACGTTGAATAGATTAGATACCATGTCTACGCGCTATAACTTAGGGCTTCATTTGAAGTACTTTGGTCAAGCTTTACATTTTGTCTTTTCTAAGATTTTTTAGCTTATTACTTAAGGCAAATTTATCCATGGTCTCAATTAGACTGCCAAAATTTAAAAGTTTTGATTTTTGTGTGTTTTATTAAGTTAATATAGTTATCTAAAACAGACTATTAGACAAGTCTGCTCTTAATGGAGCTTCCTTTGATAATCCCGTGACTAAGCAAGCAAATAGCAAACTAAGAGGCCTGTGGTGTTTTACACTTAACTATTTCGATATCGATAGTTCGTATTTAATTTGTGAAGGGCGGATTAAAGTTATTTGGAGTCAATAACTCGCAAGGGAATGAGCAAGGTACGCGATTTATAGAGTCGTGTATGCAATTTGTGGCCATCCCGAGATCTCGAGACCGGTCCCTTGCGGTTTGTTTACACTATTTTCCCTGTAAGTTTAGTCGAGCAGTAAAACATTGGGTGGTGAAGTTTGGCTGCGTTTGGTTGGATCGATCACAAGGTCGAGAATATTTAATGGTAAGTGGTTAAACCCAGTTGGTGTTCTTCTAGGGAACCTACTATTACTTTAATACCTATGTACTAAACTACTTACTACTATTACAGGTATACTGCAGTTAAAATTAAACTTTGAAGTAACATGAGTAAAGCTTGTCGATTTTAACCGTATTTAGGTGTAGTGCGCCAGTGTACACGTGTTATTAATAAATTATTTTGTAAGTTTTTTGATAGATAACATTTAGACTACATGACCGCAATACAATGGCGTTCTTAAGAGTTTAAATGTAGTAAGAAGATATGCCAACCAGTTGTAGGTATTTAGAAATGACTCGTATGCGAGAGGCATTTTCATTCTGTTATTTCATATAAAACGTTTTTTCTAAAACTAATTTTTAGATAAAAACAAAACTATAAATAATGTTCGACCGCGGATCTTTCGGATCGGGTATAATTAGGATTCCAGCGCCAGCCCGGCCTTAATGAAGGTTTAAGAGATACGGGCAGTGAATTACCATTTAGATACCATTGCCTTTGATTTGACCTTTGATAGCAATACTTCCTGCGTAGCTGTAATTAAAGCTTTGACATTGGACGAATGTTTTGTTTGTTTCATTTGTAATTTATTTGATTTTGTGACGTGGCTGCGTCTGTTTTCTGTTCTAGGAGTGATTTTGTGAAGAGACTCATAACTTTCGACTCAGTGAACTAATTTTGAGAATTCTTTTTTTATTTAAAAGCTGGTGCTTCCCGTTTGATCCCATTTTAATTTGGTCCAGTTTTGACATTGGCATCCATAAGAAAATAATATTTATATTTAATTTGTAAAATTTCCGTTAAGTACTTAGTACTTAGTATGTGCGCGACGTTTGAAGTGGGTTGATTTCGTAACGCTATTTATAAAATTATTGTTAAAAAAAGACCTCGTCTTTATATTCTTCCTGCGAACATTTAGCGTAATGACTCCGAAGTGGTCGCCATAGTTGTTATAAAACGCCACTACAGCTGTTCACTGTCGACACATTCTGTTAGTCGTGTCACGCGAAATTGTCATCAAAGTTAACCCGGTAGTGATTTCTCTAATTCTAGTAAAGAGTACAAGAATTTTAAATTAATGATCAAGCATTAAAACTTTGTTGGGCGCCAGTCTTCGATTTAAAAAATACGAGTCTTGTATGAATGTGTCTTAGTGGATAAAATGTTTGAGTAATTTTGGCTGTTGAAGTCAGAATTTAGCTATAAAAACGCATTTGAACGTTCACCTTCTTTCTCCTCGGGCGAACTATACCAGTTCCACTCGAATTGAGAACACTGCAACGGTGACCCCAGTATTAAAGTTGTTCAAAGCGTTTGTAAAAACTTTCAAATATTTCCTTTTAAGTAAAGGGCTTGCTGGTATAACGTTCAGTTAAAATAATTTTAGTTTAATGAAAAAAGAAAATAAGCGAAGTTGCAATGTTTTCACTTCCAGCGATGTTAATGAACTCAAAATAAGTAGTATTTTTCGCGTCTGTTCCGGGACTTGCAAAGCTCTTTTTGGGCTTATTTTGTTTAGTTTAATTAATACGAAGCTAAGTAGAAGTTATGAAACGCTTAATTTGTTAATGTTCTTATATAGCATTCATAAGCCCTTATTGTGGAGTTGCATCACATTACGCCGGCTAGGTTTGCCAAATACCTACATTGATTTTATAAAATTGAGCCAGTCCGAAAGGTAGTGTCTGAGATATTTATTCATTTATTTATTCTTTTGAACCCAATATCAGTCCATCTCCCCATTGACCTTTATTTTATTAAATCTCCAAGAGTGTTCTTGGCTCTTAAGCTTTTATTTAAAAAAAAAAAACATTATTTGATTGATTAATGCTTTCTTTGATGTATTCAATGAAGCTTTCTTGACACATTTCATAAAAAACTATTTTCTGTGAACCCACGCGTGTCAGCGTTATAGGGTATTAAGAAATGACACAACGCGAATTACCAAAGATGTCTTATAATGTTCACAAGAACTCATCGCTACTGTAATTAATTTAATAACAAAATGTTTCTCCCTGTGCAATATTGGGTTATATTTTATTTTTAGCGGGTAAGTAATAAAAAAAAGGAATTGAAATAACCACGCCACACAGTTTTAGTTCATTTCTTGTTTCTTTACTCCTCCGTTTGTAGCTTTGCCATCTAGTCTACAAATAAAATGATATAAAATGTTAGATGAGGCCACTTCTACCTTAAGTTGTTACTAAATTAAGTAGGAGGCTAATACGTCAGTATTGTTACCATATTGCATTTAGATGTGCTGTGTGTTAAACATATTTTCAAAACAAACTCCGATATAATGTACCAATACAAGCGCTACGTCGTCAATCCCATTCCGATCGTCGACCAATCGCGACGAAGCGTCCACGTCGACGCATGCGCGCGCGTGGGCGTCGTGATCGATATACGTGACGTCACAAGCTCCAGCCAATGGCGCCCGCCCGCCTCAAGTCAATAGATGTGAACGATTCTGAGACGATTCTTGGTTCACATTTTATGAATGTACGAGTACACCGTACCTGCTTTACACGGTACTTGGCCATAGATTGTTTTCTCGTCTTTTTGGTTTTATTCCTGATAATATGTACAATATGTACATGTACATACCTGCCTATATATATTGATCGAAGTTTAAAACTTACTAAGTTATTTGTCACCTTTATTTCTAGGTTTGGCTTGCAAGTAGGTACCTAAACTATTTTCGTGTACCTATGTTAAGTAGACCGTTGAGGATTTCCATGGTCGAGTTCTATAGCATCATAGACCTCAAGGGTAATAAGTTCTAAACAAGTTCATCTCGACATTAACGTTATTGTGATTCCTTGAACTAGGAAAATAAAATATCTAAATTCATGAGCTGTATCATTAATGTAACCAAGATCAATGAACTTACGGCTCAATGATGGCTTAGAATTCTTATAAGTATGAGGATGAAATTTTGTTCCCTTTGTGATTTATCATGGTCGGGTGACGGTTAGGGTGATTGATGATGGACTTATTCATTCAGTATTGTAATAAATCCTTTTGCATATTACTAAGAAACGCGTACAATAATGTATAGATATTGTTTAGGTATCACGGGTAATGGTTAATAATAAGTATCAAAAATAGTTGCCTTTAAGTAGCCTGTATTAATACTTATGCAAATAATGAAATTTCTAATGAATAAGAAAATTCAATACATAAAGAACTGACAATTCGCGGTGGACACTTTCTAGAAATAATTAAGTAGAACAGCTAGTTTATCATAAAGAGTGCCGGCGGCAAAACAATAAAATTAAAATGTCAATCTATCTTGAATAATTTTATTTAGCGTAGTTTGCTTGCTCGACAACGCAAATCTGCGTAGGAGTTTCTATGAAATATTATTATGTCACAGCGATTTAATTTCTCCTTTGACGTCACATCGCTGACGTAATTATTCGGCTAAGCATCAAGTCCATTGGCCACTACGTTGTCGAAGCTCTTGTAGGCGGCATTGATGACGTGCGTTACATCTTCCGCGGGGCGGTTGTTCGACGAATGCCACAAGGAACCGTTAGTGCCTACTTTGAACATTGTAACCATTGCTGCTACTGCGCTATCCACTCTGAAAAAATATATTTATATTAAACACCATAATATTACACCAATCCGCATTGGAGCAGCGAGGTGGAGCATGCTACTGGCCTTTCCCGGCTGTGGGGAGAGACCCGTACCCAACAGTGGGATATATAATGGGTTGAAGGCAACCCAAATACCATAAATATTGGCATAAACCTTTCAAGTTTGAACCGAGAGAATCGTATGAGAAAGGAACATTACTATGTTTGAGGCCACTTACAGAATAGCGTATCGATTGAAGAATTAAAATTTACGTAATTTAAAGTCAAATTGTTTGTATGCCTTGATATTATTTCTACTATAGGTAACTCATTCAAAACTTTAATAAATTTGGTCTTGTTTCCAGAATGAAAAGAAGTACTTACAGTTGATAGGTATCGAACGGAAGTTCCTCTGTCATTTTTGTTGCCACTTCCTTATCGACGGCTTTCGCTGGCAGGTCCATCATCAATGCTGTTCTCGTAGGCCCGAAGCATATTGTTAATATACGCACACCGGTTTTGTCGTAAAATGGGGGTTCCTGAAAAGTATAATATATAGAAAGTGCTGTTTGTATCACAGCCGTTTTAAAGTGAACAAAACCAGATTTTGTTCATCTGATTTTCAAAGTTCGGTCGTTTCTTTAAGATCATTTATACGTTCATACACGTTACGTTACACTGATCACATTGTGTTAACACTATAATTTTAGTTTCATTTAATAGTTACTATGAGCTGTTCACTTTACCGCTAGACTTAAGCTAATAGTTACTATGAGCTGTTCACTTTACCGCTAGGCTTAAGCTGAAGTGTAAGACAGCTGCTTTGGACCCGCAGTAAGCAGGTGCTATTCCTAATTTCAGGAAACCAGCAATGGAAGATACGTTTATGATGGTGCCACTAGCTCCACCTTCGTCCTTACGCATGTGACTCACACCCTTTCTGGTGAAGGAAGCAACGCCTTGCTGAAAAAATAATACTCGAGTTAATGCAGTAACTAAATTACCTAATTAGTAATTAGTAACTTTCATATAAACTATGGCCTCAACCTTTCGCTCATTTGAGGTGAAATTCTGGTGTGTTTTAGTAAAAATATTATCTTATAACTTACTCGGTCATCTCTAAATAAAATTTATCAGGCAATGAACTTTTGTTATCAAATAGGTCACGAAGCTATTGAAGTTGACGATAATCCATTTAGGACGTGCATTGTGACGTGTAAAAATAGGTTTTCCGATGGTTTTTCTTTTATGTGTGTTTTTGGTTTGACAAAAAAAGACATAATTCTGTCATGTCATTTCTTCTCTCCATTCTCGTAGCCGCCTACAATTGTTTTCTTCTTAGACCAAAGTTAGACTGCTAGAGAATCATTAAGTCCGGCTTATATATAATTTTGTTTTTTGGTGTTATCAAGGATAAATAAATAAATAATCGTTTAATTCTTTGGCAATACAATATAGAAAGGATTATTATTTTTTTATTTTTACATATTTTTTAAATGTTTGTTGAATAGAAAGTAGCTTACCCAGTTGACATCACACGCCTTCCTCCATATATGTTCAGCGTCATTCAAAATCCCCGCATTGTTTATAATCACATCAATCTTTTTGAATTTCGTCAAAACTTCCTCGAATGCTTCACAGATATCATCTTCATTGCTGACGTCACACGTCACAAATATAGTTCTGTCATCGTATATCTTGTTAAGTCTCTGTGATAATGCAATACCCGTTTCTTCTGCCACATCTAAGATTGCGATTTTCTGTAACATCGTATGAAATGAAATTCTTTTACTTGTAGAAATGTAGTTGCAAATACTCGTAGTGTGCGACCGAAACTAGTCTTTGAAATCGAATCGGAATTTCGGTTTTTTTTATTTACTTTATCATTATTTACTTGGCACACATAAAAATAGAAAAATTAATTCAATACATTCTTTACAGTACTGCTTGTTTTTAAGAGAAATCTCTTCCAGCAGACTTTGCAATGGATAGAAGATCAAAGATGTGGAAAAAAGATACACATTTCTGCCGAAAACGAATTCGCAACTTCCTTTATTATAATGCCGGTCAGTTCGTATAAAGATTTGCTGTTACCTTTGCGCCCTCTTTGAGAAAAGCCTCGACGTACGCTGCGCCTAAACCACTGGCGCCTCCAGTTATTAAGAAAGATTTTCCTTCAGCTGACCATACTGCCATATTTATTTATTTTATTTTATATTTACAACAATTTAAGACAGTCACTAATCTATAACCGATACTGTCTAAATGATACAAATATTTGAAACGCTCAGTGGTGACATTAACGAGTAATATCAATTGATAAGAACAGAAATATTGAAAACAGAATGATACGCTACTTTTATTATCTCTAATTGTATGGAGATTGGTTCTAAGATATTTCGCCTACTATTACGTGACTTATGTTATGTAAATTAGACGACATGGGGTATTGTATGATTTGTATAACATTATTTCATGTTCGACAAATGTTAAGACTAATTTGTTTGGCTCAAATAATACTGTTACATATGTATATGTCTATTAAATTTATTAAAGCCAAGAAAACTAATCTATTCTGTATTAAGAAATTTTAACAGAATGTATGAGTAAAGTAGAGGCGTAACGGCGGTTTCTGAAAGGCTAGTCAAAATCTTCTCTCTAATTAAGTAAAAGTAGTGCATAACCCGATATCAATCCTATTATATTAGAGTACCTTCTGAAGGTTTCCTCCGTGTTACAAAAATATGGTGTCGATTGCCACTGAATTCTACAGAGTTCTGTCGACTACCTATACTGATTCAGATTATTATATGATAATCCTAAGTTACGTTTATAAAATGATTTCAAAACTCTAGTAGGTAACTGTACTGTGGCATTAAAAAAGTTAATATACATTTAATAGCTCGACGCACGATCAGCGCGCAATGAATAAATACTGCTAACCTACATATTTTCTTAGAAAACCAACAAAACTAACAGGCCTCTATCTATGTGAGCCAAAACACACACACACACATAGATACATACCTATATGCTTGCTTGGATCGCAATTTACCGCAGCCACTTTGAACATTGAAAAACCAAAGCTTGAAACCGGGTATAAAAGTCTTAAAAGATCTTGAGAGCGTGGGGTACGTCTATCGTACGTTTCATTTTAAAGTTGGGAGTTCACATACGGTTTTGTCACAGAACAGATAGTGAGAAAATATGAGACAGAAAGTGATATTATTGGGAAGAAACAATGTGACATCCAACTAGCATCATCATAGCGGCCATTTTGAATGCGTCTGAAAGGCATACGTGGCTATCGATTTCTATAAATCGACCTCCTAGAGCCCGCTCCCAGACACGGATTTTTTAAATCGCGCTTTACAGATAAGTGTGAAATGTTTTGTCATGTCACATCGATCAGCCAATCGAGATTGATTTGTTTATGTCATAGCGCCTTACACGAGCCATGCCCCAAGCCCTGATAGCAGGCATTTCCTTCTTTCTGCCTGTTTCGTTCTTCCGTGGTTGCCGTGTTAAGTCTAGATGTCGGCGTCGAGGCGTCGTCGGTTTGAGGCAGCCATTCCTATACAGATAGATTAGTGTATTCCACACGAATGGGGAACGTGTGCAGTTTACAAGTGGTGTATTCTTAATACACGCTGACAACCAGTGAGTAAACTGAGCACAGTAACGAATAAGAGGGGATAATGCTAAGAGTAAATGTAAGAGTTCTTTGTTAACTTTTGATGATTCTAACTCATGACACTTAGACATAAAAATGACGCTGGTTCTTTTTTTTACATTATAATTATCCACTAACAATGAGTTGACTAAAGCTCTTTAATAAAGCTTCGGTAAAGTGGGATAATTTTTTGTCAACCTCCAGCTCAGCTTAGTAAATTATTTTTCAATGTGAAAGGATAGAAAAAAATAAATTAAAATACGATTCTCAGTAATATTTAGTTACTTTTTCTTTAGAAAAAAGTTTGTTTATGACATGTTTTGAGTTGAAAATAATTAGCTTAGCTACTTTTGAATACGAAAACGTAATAAAAATATTCAAATAATTGAAACCTAGTCTTTTTATCGACAGGTGTACTAGCACCTAGAGCGGTATTTGTTAGATTTTCATATACTCGTAAAGTAGGTAATTTTACTTGGGCACCGCACTGCTGAATTTTTTTGACTGGACAGACGTGAGTAGGGATTTTCCCCTATTCGAGCTTATATCACTCGAATAGAGGTTACTATAGCGACCGAGAAATTGAAAAAGGACGCTTGAAGCATGACTTGCTCTAAATCTCTATTGAATGTCTATATTATGAAGTTAGAAGAAGCGCGCATAGCCCCGCTGGCAGTGTGAATCGCAAGCGATCACATTGTTAAGCAACGTCGGGCGCGGCCGGTA
>DWQK01003502.1:0-11484 GCA_018231225.1 Noctuana stator | reverse complement strand
GTTGTTATCGACAGATAACAGTCGTTAATCTAGTCGGAGGCCGTTTGGTCGGTTTGACAACATCCGACACGGGCTGGCCACTAACTCGTATTTCCACTAATCCGCATTGGAGCAGTCTGGTGGAGTATGCTCCAGGCCTTCCCCGGGAGAGATCCGTGTCCACCAATGGGACATACGAGTAAAAGGGTGTAAGGCAATAAAGAATTAATAATGTTGAAATAAGGTTTCTGAAGAGGTTACAAAAACATGTTAAACAAACCTACTTAATTTTTAACCAACTTCAAAAAAAAAAGGAGATTCTCAATTCGACTGTATTTTTTTTAATTTTTTTTTCTATAATCTACTATGAGAAACCATATCTACACTCGTAAGTCTTAAATTTAAGTATGTACGCGACAATTATGCTTTAACACGAGTTATATCTACTCCGTGTATGCACGTTGAATCCAATATATTGTAACATAAAGGTTATATCGCAAAACACGTATCGATAATGAAGCCGCGTTAGCTTTGTAGGCGACTTCAATGCTGTTTGCGGTGAGCGTAACGGTGAACTAATGAATAGGATTTGCGATTCGGAAGTGTAATGGACCTTGTAGTTCGGTTATGTCGTTTGATATGTTGAATTGAAGTGAGATTTGGCACTGTAGTTACGCACCGCATTTTGTTTCGAAAAATAGAAAAGTGTTCGGAATTCAGATGGAGTTCCATTATGAGTTCATACCGACTTAGCCGTAATTTAAATCGGCGAAGTTACGCCGGCGCTTGCGCATAAATGCATATAATATATATCCTATATTAGGACTATACCTATGCTTCTGCGCGAACATCTCTGGCCCATCAATAACGTGGTAACCCCGGCAGAGCCCTGAATTTATTATTATATTAGAAACGCAGGACGCTGAAAGCCAATGAAAAATACTTTACGGCACATAAATAAAATTGTTCGATATAAAAGCACAATATTTATCAGTAATCCACAAACAACACCAGCATCCGATATGACCAGTGACCACATTACGAAATACACGACAAACGCGCACCTACATTTTCGTTTTGTGACGTCACCTTCACAGAGGATTGGTAAGAGATTACGATTAAAATTTTCCATACGAAATGACGTGAAAACCGAAATAAATACGTTCGCGGACGATTTAATCCGAAATAATGCGCATTTATTTGGCTTCCATCGATTTATGTTCGCAGGTAATACTGCATGTGAGAGTGCGCGTAAATTATTTAAATGGAACAACATTAATGTTTTTTATTTCAAAGAGCTACAGTTAGCCGCTTCCAAAATGCACATATGAAATACGTACTACTTACTCAATAATAATAACATTTGATAAATAGAATTGGCTGAGAAATAAATTAATGAACACCTATTTTATACCATTTAACTCTTTCTGATTGTGGGCTCAGAACACATATGAAAATGAAATTACAGAAATTCGACATTTTTAAAGTTAATTCCAACCTTGATGTAGTATTTAAATGATATATATTTTTTTTAAGTTTTACACTCACAGCCCCACACTAAGATTCCCTGTGTCGTGGGCGCCATGGACACACACAAAGACATACACAAACACCCAGACCGGGAACAGAAATCTAAATTAATCATTTAAATATATGCCCCGCCGGGGATCCAACCCGGGACCCTTCGAATGGTGGACTGGCGTGGTAACTACTACACCATGCGGGTCGTCAATTCCTTTATCTGATAACAGTCACGTTAATTTTTATAATAATTATGCTTTCGTTTTAAACTTAAAATAATGCAAAAGAATGTTCTTATGCTGGTAATTAATTTGCTTTAAACAAAAAATTAAATAAACCAAGAACACGACCTTATTAACACGTCCAAAGTCCGTACATTTCAAGGTGATAAATGTGTGTTAATTAGGCCAACGGTATGTAATTACCATTTTTACAAGAGCACAATGATTTATCATTTACCTTGTAAAAGGAGGAAAGAACGCTGCCTAAAATTAGCACACTTGCCATCTCTCGCGGCGTGTTTTAAATAATATTTTGTTGAAATTAAAAACCACATTTGGAATAAGTTTTAGTAAAATTTTAATTTAGAGCTTCGTTTATCACCGTCACATTGAAAAAACTGTTAGTGTAAAATTAAAGTCATTGTAAAAATGTAATCTAGTTCGCCAGTTTATAGACTGTCGAAATATTATGAACTGTAAAAACCATTTACAAATTAACACATTATTTTTCGAAAATGAACACAATTAAATATACTTCAGATTACATTAAACATTTAACTTAGTGTAAGACAAAATCAATAAATTAAATTGAAATTTAAAATTAAAAAAAGGACAGAACATATCTGTTAGTCATAGTAAGTATATAGTTGATTGCACATTTTTGCTTCGGAAACGTTTTCATCCTTGGGAAGTTTCACTTGATATATTTTATTAGATACATAATACATCTGTGATACGCTACGATAGAATTATTTCTAATACCCTTGATCACCTTTGATATTGTTAATAATTGGCAATTAAAATGAAGCTTTAGTGAGCCGAAATTGTAAGCTCTGTGTGCTCTCTACTCTACACATACGCTTTCGCTAGTA
The DNA here is from genome assembly GCA_018231225.1 of Noctuana stator. Taxonomy (NCBI): domain Eukaryota; kingdom Metazoa; phylum Arthropoda; class Insecta; order Lepidoptera; family Hesperiidae; genus Noctuana; species Noctuana stator. The sequence continues at coordinate 8,891 of DWQK01003502.1, read as the reverse complement.
TAAAGTAAATATCGTATTCTTGAAATGAGATTTGTCTCTTACTATAAACTGTAATTATTTGTGCTAAATACAATCTGCAAGCGATGCGAATTCAGTACTTTAGCAGTCGGATAGGGTTTTTCAGAAGTGATAAGTAGACACTTTTAAAATAAAAGAGTTGATAATAACAAAAGTAATTAAAAAAATAATAGTTTGTGATTGAGTAGGAAAACACAATAGCAATACATGAATTTAGTTACTGAATCCAAGTCCCCGATAAAAGTACTCTGCTCGACGCCACTGCCCATGAATGGCCACGCTGATCTTTCTGAAACCAATGGACCACACACACATATACACACATAGTTTCACAACCCTTCGCTCGTACTGTATAGGTAAGTCACCACGCACGCTTCAGAATTGCATACAATATCACATAAAGCAATCTACTATACCTAAACCGATTTGCGAAATGTTCTTAAACGTTAAAATATCGGTCAATATCACTCACTGTCAAGTCAACACGTCAGCTGCCGTTAACAAAGGATCGTTGAAATGCTCTCTGTCAAAACATCGAGTGTGTACATACACTACCTACCTACTGCGGATACTGTTAGCCCCATTTTCACATACATCCGGTTTCCGTATCGCGTCAATAGAATAAATAAAGGGGCTGTTTAGAAATTACATTATGATTTATCCTATACGTATGTTTGTAAAGCAGTGATTCAATTTTACCTTAGTGTCATCCAGATTTCAGTACTCTCCACTCCGAAAAGAATTTAATTATTCGGATCTTTCAGTCCGGCATACATTAAAATACCCAAGCGTTGCGCTTCGGCTCAGTAGTCCTATCACGAATAATGAAGAACTACGTTGAGTAATCGTGGGAGAGGCAGACTCTGAAAAACAGCGCTGAACGTCGTGCTAGCAGAAGCTGTGATTCTTCCTTTGCCCACACTTCATATACTTGTTTGTAAATTAGAGGTTGTAATTTCTGTGTGGCAATAAAGCATTTTTTCTTTTTTCTTTCTAGAAATATATGCAAGTTCAACGACTTTCATCATTATCAACATAATCTAATGATTATGTTGATAATGATGAAAGCCGTAATAATATCTAAATTATTCTTTACACGTCGAAACTTCTATAATAATAGAATAACATCGCACTCACTTCCTACGCCATTTCTATCTAATTTGCCCCTAAGGCGTTTGCCGACGACTTGTCAATATGCACAGTGAAACCTGACATCTAAAATTCAGTATTTATTTACCTTGAAAAGGGTTCGGTGTATCGCGAATTTATTTCGTGGAAATTGGGCGTATGATCTCTTTTATTAAGTTAAGTGGATTCTGTGGTATTCGCGTATGTGTATAAATAATTAACTTCCTATTCAACCATATAAATATCAAATGTTACGTTGCTAACACATTATCTAGCAATATTAAGATATGAGTAGAAAAAGCTCATGGACTTGGAAATTTTGATGATGCAGATTTCAAGTGCTATTATGGTCGTCATGTTATTTAAACTTTAAAGTTATTTTGTTCCTTTGACTCTTATTATGACATATGTATAGATAGCCATATTAGCCATCATATACATAAGTATGTATGGGTCGTTGCACATAACAAGACCGAGAAGTTAACAAGACCATTCACTCTTCTTACTTATTAAGTTTTCTATAGTTATTAAAATATTTTTATCAGAATCTTGCGACAGAAGCAAGTTACTAGACAACATCTCACAACAAAACATGAACTATGAAAATACTTCCTAATATATTATAAGCTAATGTTATGAGTACAACAAAGGATCCACATTCAATTGTTATAAAGTTTTTCTGCTATCTTTATAAATGGAAACCCGCTGGGTCTGCGTCGAACATCTGCATTATTTCTGTAAAAATATCCCGTTGGTTTAATCCAGAACAAAAACGTGTTCCTAGCTGTTTATTAAAATAATGTCGATGGATTCGAGTTACCATTCGTTTATGGCAATAAGACAGTCTTGTGAAGGTAACACAATATTTTTGTCATCTCTACAAAAGTAATTACCTACATCAATTGAAATTCTTGCGTTTCTTCTTTCCATTCCTGGCGCTGCTGGAAGAAATTTCTATTAGAGATAAGCATTACCTTTGTACAGATTTACTTATGTTTTTCCCTAATTTAAATAAAAAAAATATAGTTAAACAAATAAAGATATTGCATTTCGCGCGCTTCTCTTTCGACAATAGGATTTTAACGTCCGCATTTTCGTGCAATGATGCTATAATTATTTTAAAGTTGGTTTAAATGTGAGTGTCGCAATAGGTTATCAGCTTCTGCCAACCTGGAATCGTCTCGTGCAACTATGTTGCGATAATTTGCTAGATTTAAACAAGAAAAATATTCTTTAAAAGATAATGTTAGAAATGGTCGTACTCTGGATGAAAACATCGCGAACTTAATAAATATACACGAACAAAAACCACATTTATCTTCGAGAATGCCTTCGAGGCATATGCCTTCGAGGCATATGCCTTCAACTCTTTTTATGTCCCACTGCTGGGCACAGGTCTCTCCCCACAAACGAGGAAGGCCTGGAGCTTACTTCACCACGCTGTTCCAATGCGCATCGGTGGAGATACGAGTTAGAGGCCAACCTGTGTCGGATGTTGCCAAAGAGCCTCCGACCAGTTTTACCTATTTTTATCTATCGATAACAACCGGGACCGACGGCATAACGTGCCCTCCGAATCACGGAAGCGCGCATGAAGTTTGCCACTAGCGGTCACCCATCCGAGTACCGGCGACAGCCGATCACATGCGATCCACAATACCAGCGGGCTATGCGCACTTCTTCATGCGCCGAATGCATTTATCTGTTGACAATAAATCAGAATGAAAGTTTAACGTGCTATCGACAGCCCTGTTGAAGAGTTAAACAACAGGCAGAAAGTAAGGAGTAATTAAAGTTTATAAAGTTTCCGAAGTCGGCAGTTAATTGTTCAGTTTCAAAAGTATTTTGCATACCTTTGGGGAATCGGCAGCAAGCCTTGACTAAAGCGAGGTATAGTGGATTAAGGGATTTAGTGGGATATAGTGGATTCACATAAGAGTTTAATAATTAAAATATTTTAATTAATTCGAATTAAGGAAGGATTTTGAGGAATTGTGCATCTAATCGAGGAAACACTGGTGTTAATACTGTAGAGGTACATCGAGCAAAGAGAACCCTTCGTCTAAATCAGAAACCATCGTTTAATCTAGGATTATTGAGTTAAAGATTTATATGTGGATGATATGCATTTCGATTATTCATAGAATTGTTTCGTAAATAAAAAAACATACCTTACAAATATTCATTTATATAAAACAAATAAATACATACATTGCTACAAAGTTGTGGTTATTAGGTAGGTACATGTCATACGCCTTCTGTTCATTGAGCAAGGCCAATCATTATAATATTAACTATTAATAGTTGTAGTTTCCCGTATATTCACTCGGAGTTCTTTAATTTACTAACTACACATGTGAATGAATAATATCTAATACATAATGAAGATCTACATGAAGTCTAAACAGAAACACTTTATCGTATGTCCTATTTCCTTATATTAGTATAGGTATACCAATTATTACCAATACCATATCCGAAATTTCAAATACCAACGCATATCAAATTAACTATGAATATATTATATTCCATTGATCTTTAACAGCATACAGGTATAATGTAACCTCAGAGTGGGTACATAATCAAAGGTACACATAATTAATTCGGATTGCTTAAACGCCCAACCCCCTTCCACTCGACTCGTCAAAGGGTGCACTGAATTAAATATCTCGTGGGCGAGTCCACTGCATGTTTTAAATTAACTCAGTTGTATGTTATACTTAATTCGGAGTATCTTTATTATACACACTAGCTGGTACCCGCGACTTCGTCTGCGTAGGATTAGTATTTCGAGCAATTCACACAATATCTTTATATATTGAAGCCTATGTGTTATTCTAATGTATAAGCTATATTATTGTAAAGTTTCATTAAAATCCATTCAGTAGTTTTTACGTGAAAGAGCAACAACCATCCATCCATACTTACAAACTTTCGCGTTTATAATATTAGTTAGATGTAGGTACCTATTCGTAATGTGTACGCGCAGAGTATTGCAATTCTTTTAATTTCCCATAACAATGGATTAAATTCAATTTTGAATGAAATTAAAATGGTAACGATACTTTAATGGTAGTAAAATAAGAGACTCTGGTTTTAAGTGGTCACTGCGACCCATGGCCCTACCCAGCTGCAGAACACAAACAAAATAATTAGCATATTTCGCCTGTATAACGAGTATTTATCTCGTTCGTGATCTTATTTGTGAACAAATAAAACTTTAAACAAAAAATATGAGAGTACAAGATATCGATATAAAAACAAGTAGTTTTAAAACCCTGTTTTAAAAAAAATCAAAAACATTTTAAAACCTGCAACAGGATCCTAACAAGTTTAACAAGATGCCAGTACATAAATAAGTTTCAATTTCTTTGAACAGGATCCTTATTCATTATAACATTAAAAACACGTAACGCGGCGCGTACATAATAATTTTTCAATTCCACAAACGATGATTCACAATCCACGCGTAATTCCATGATTAGCGCATACTGTCTACTTTTGGTGGTGGCGCGTCTTGAACCCACGTTTATGTTTTAAGCGCGTTATGAAATCACAGGTTATTGATAAGGAATCTAGTGTGTCATATCGAATAAGGCTCGTAGGCTAGTTAAAACCTGCTTGCATCACCCCGGGATAGAACCCAGACCCTGCAAACGGGCAGTCTTTAATCACTGAACTGAAGGAGTTATTTTTTAGACATGACATTAAGAAAAGGATAATCGCCTAATTCCTGCGACTGAGCCTATATCTTAGCGATATCCTATAAATCCACCATGACTCAAGCCCGAATGACGTCACTAAGCACATCGAATCAACTTGATAAATCACTCCAAATTAAACTTTTCACCTCAGTTACTCGAAGGGCGAATTGTTGTTAAAGTTGCTATGCTAATGTATATCCTATTATGTGCTCCATAGCGTACAATTTAAATTTAAAAATGTATTCGTCATTCGCAACCCCCAAGTTGGCCACAAATGCCACAATTAATAATGAACGTTATTGCGACCGCTTAAGATTTGAATTTAATTAAATGATATTAAATCGCACTTACTGGGGCGCAAGGTGTGAGTTCTTAAGTTTATAGGAGATTTGAAATAGACCTTATGCTGAAGAGTTAAAGTTTAAATTACAATGTAATCGCGAGGGTTTATTGTCACGCAAGGTGGTACCGGAAGGAATTATGGTTTCAGTTGTAAAGTCTGTCACAGCATTATTGCGACACTTGTTAAGCACTTCAGTACCGAACGCTGCGCACTTTATAGCTTCATAAAGACTTGCTATGATGCAGCTGAGACACGGCACACATAGAATAAGGTGACGACCCAGATAGTGTAGTGGTTACAATAGCCATTCGTCATTCGAAGGGTCCTGGGTTCGAATGACGAACGGGAATGGGACGGAAAATGGGAATGAATTTAGGTCTTTGCTCCTGTTGTTTGTGATGTCAAGTCGGAAACGAAATTCAAAATTCAAAATTTTTATTAATCATAAGGTACCTATTTGTACACGTTAAATTATACGATATATCGGCTAGGCGCCCTATTGGCTGAGGGAGGGAAAAAACTCTCGGCACTCCATTAAAAACAAGTGTTTATATAACAAATTATTAACATGCAGTGTAGCTTTAGCCTGTGAGCAAATGTGACAGCGAATCGTAATCGAATTTTGTGAGGTTGTAAGTAAATTCTAGTGTTTCTGTTAGGGTCTTTCGGATGCTGGATACATTAAACTTCATCTGAGGACGCCATTTAGCCGACATAGCGCGAAAGCGTCTTGAAATACTAATTCAGTAAACAAGTACTAGCGAGCCGTAAGCAATCGGTTTATTTATTAATGGACTGTAAGATTAATGCGCTCGAAGTTTCGAGGGTAAAGGGCGTTGTTGGGCTTGTTTTTGAATGGAAATTTCCTATTTATTTCTCGTTTCAAAGGTTCTATAAAGTTACATCATCAGCTCGCGTTGGAACTACCTTCTACATGATGTATTTTTATGTATTTTTTTCATCAACCAAACATGAAAACCACTAGAGCCTAACCAAGTCACATACAATACCAACTGACTACATAAATTGTTCCTTGACTATTATTATATGAGGCCAATCCCATACCATTTTTATAAATCCGCTAGTATTCATCAAACGGAACGGCATCTTGTCTGGGTCCTCTGGGCCTCAAGTCTGCTATGCAATCGTCTCGTACTCGTGCAATAATCGTACATTACTTGCATCTCTTTTGTTAGTTCTGACAGATTGGGTAATCTACTTAACGCTACTTGCGTTGTCATTACTAAAACACAATAAATATTCAAATGCGAGTCGCATACCAAAAAACTTTTTGAATGTATGAATGTTTTAATGAAACGAAAATATAAATGATTACATAATTATTATTATTATTATATTTAAAATAAATCAGTTTATAAAACGAAAAATCCACTGTAAATTAAGCTCTAAATTATCCTCAAATAAATAATTGTTCATTATCGTATAGGTAATAGTTATATATTATGTCTGGTATTTATATGTTAGTCACTGCAAATCATGGACAGCCACGTTTAACTGCAAGGAGAGAATTATCTAAGGCCTATGTGAGGTCGTAAATGGATGCGTTGCTACTCATGAGGACTGAGATGGGACGCCTCAAATAACATGACATGTCTCTGGCGCCTAACCTCTCCAACAAACACTAAAACTTGTCACAAGACTTGCTTCACGGTGGGTTACGAGTTCGGCAGTGACATTCCCCGGTCACAATGTTTAAGTTCTATCACCAACAAAGCAAGGTTTGAAATATCTTTAAGTTAGTATGCTACGACGATAATTTAATTAATCAAATCAAATGTCATTAGCAGTAACGGTGAAGAAAAACATCGTGACTAAACCTTAGACTGAGAGTTTCCTATGAAATTTTCAATTGGCATTTGAAGTTCACCAATCCACGCGTGATGGTATACGGCCTGAACCTTTCTCATATTTGAGACAAAAACCCGTGCCTACCGCCCAGCAGTGGGACAGTGATGAGGTAATGACGACTAATAGGGCTTAAAATTAAAGGTAGTTGTACTATCAATGCGTTCGGATGAGGCCTTTAGTTCATTAAGGGTACGAGACGGGAGACCGGCTGACCCAGTTCTAAACGATCGATACGGTGTCAATGACCCGACGTACTCCGTCGTAGGGTTGACGCAACGAAAATTGCTGTATCATTAAACGATATCTGTACAACTGAACTGTAAGAAATAGCACGGCTGGATTCCTTTCTACCATTTGAGGGCATCATCAACAACCGAATGGGCCAATAGTACCTAAATCTATCTCATATCTACCTACTCCTACCTACTAATAAAACTCTAGCTACATTATTTCTGTACATTAAATATTGCTTCGTTCAACCGGGGTGGTAATGATATACTTAGAAGGCAAAAACGTATCTTTGTGTGTCTGTCTGTCTGTGCGCATCGCGTGAAAACCAGGGGGCGAATCTGAAAGAAACTTGGTAAACTAATGTGAATATAATTTCAATATAATGTTAAAGATTATATTATTTAACCTTAATAGCAATACAATTTTTAAACTATAATATAAAATATTAATATAATAGTACAATACGGTGATATATGACAAATTTTTAAAGGCAGGTTCTCAATGCGACTGTATTTATTTATGTTTGTTACTTCATAACTTTCGACTGGGTGAACGGATGTTGATTAATCTTTTTTTTATTTGAAAGCTGATGCTTCTTGTGTGGTCAGCAGTAGAAATCATCCATCCGCAATATGAAGTTCACTGGACATGCCCTTCTGTAGTTTTTAAGAAATACGACAAAAAAAAAAATCCACTAACAATGGAATCCACTAAGTAGGTTACAAAATTCAAAAGTATAAGAGTTTTGTTGTTTAATTTTCAACTATCCTTATAGTTGTATTTAACTTCGTACTGAAAGGACACAACCTTAGAACACAACCTTCCGGCTGACGGTCAATGCCATTTCTAAATGCAGTAAGTTGCAGCTGTCCTTTTAATACCATAAATGTGCAGTTTCGTATACTTGCTATTCAATCATGCAGAAATTCAGATAATTAATTTGATTGAATTAAAAACTAGAGATTCATGTGGAATTCGAGTCTGGACCCTGAAACGGTAGGCGAAAATTTAACCACTGTGTTTATTTTTATTAAAAACGGTCGAAATAATCCATAGGCGATCGCTAATAAAATTGTAGGTTTATTTAACTAGGTTACCCCCTATTTCACGCCCTTAGGGATAGAATTCCTTTAAATCCTTTCTTAGTGCTCACTTGCATCATGAAAGAAACCCCTGCACCAAATTTCAAGTTTCCAGGTACAGAATTTCTGTAGTTTCGGCTGTGCTGTGATACATAAGTCAGTGAGTCAGGGTAGCCCTTTATATCTATATCTACTAATATAAGCTCATCAGCTTGTTTGTTTGTTTGAACGCGCTAATTAATCTATGGAATTACAAGTCGTATTTAAAAAATTCTTTTTGTGTGTGATGAGGAAGGTTACAACTTACAATCCTTGACGCCGTTGAACCGCTGTATAGGTACTATATATATGACGTCAAAACCAAGCCCAAGATAACCAAAACCAAACCCTCGAAAGCCAAGTTTAATTAATTTCCTCAAAACCTCGCATACAATTATCAAAAAAATAAAAGAAGATAATAGAAATCAAGATAGCGTTCGCCTCAAAAGATTATTTTTACGAAATTGGCCAACTTTG